>JAVQKC010117107.1:0-13030 GCA_036025475.1 Philypnodon macrostomus
GCTCCTCACCCTATCTCTAAGGGAGCGCCCAGCCACCCGTCGGAGAAAACTCATTTCGGCCGCTTGTATCCGAGATCTTGTCCTTTCGGTCATGACCCAAAGCTCATGACCATAGGTGAACTAATCAGTGATATAATAATAGATAATAAATAGAGTGGTCATAATGTGGTCAAAATAGATACTGGATTTGACAGTACACAGAAAGTGTACATCTTGTCAGACTTGACCACCAAAGTAGTTACAATTACTGTGGCTCTAAAATCAACTTGATTAATACCCAACAAGAAATGAAGCATAAAAGTATCAATTCAACTCAGAAGACACAGTACGGCTCTTTATGTAGTAAGGATGCAAAAGACTATTATTAAATAAGCCACACAGATTATTATATTTTCATGAATTGTGTCAGTCCGTATGTTGAGTCTCAGCTGCTGATCTTCTTGCTGTTATTCTGAATCCATTTTGTGTTGCACTTTCTTTCACCCAGCTTTTCTGACAATCTCTTGCTGTTTAGAAATCTATTTCGGTGGAACAGACTTTCATCCCAGATACTGAAAGTTCATCGGCGGCTCGCAGTGTTTTTCCCGTGCTGGATCAATGTCACTGTGACTGGCCACACATGCCATCTCAGAGCCCTCCTTCACATTGATTTTCACATGAGGTCTTCAGTCGGGATCAATCAGAATCCAACTTGCGACTGTAAATGGTGTCTTCCTGGCAGCCATTTCACACAGCTGTACACACCAAGCGTTTTGTGGTCCAAGCATGCACTGAACTCGCATTTTAGCTTTTATATTATATTCCCTCTACATGATTCTGGTGTCACATTGAAGAATATTCCTATCTTCATTTTTGCCAGGTTCCTAAAGGTTTTACAGTGTTTTACAGTTCTCAAGTTGATCAGCACAAAAACATAACCTAATATAGAGTCTACTTATCAGTTGTATCTGACCATATGGTTTGTTTTGGGTTTTTACTGTTTTTTAAGAAACAGAAAGTGATATGGATATTAAAAAAAAACATATTTCTAGAGATTATGCACACCAATCAACTCTTTAAAAGACATCTGTTCATTGTTCAGTGCAGAGTGATAGTAAAAATCTCACTCATAATTCAGCAGGATGCGCTCCCCCCACAATTTGACTCGTCTACACACTTGTGCTGGGTTTATTTCAAAACTCCGTGGACAAATAAAAACACTAATAATAACAAAAATACATAAAAATGCTCAGATATTTGCAAGGCATCTTATAGTAATGTTTTACACTGTATCTCAAAGTAGAAATGGGCTTGTAATTACTTTTTTATAAACCAGTCTGGAACAACCTTGTTTTGTGAAGATGTATCGTTTTTCATTCAAATTGAAAGAGGCTATTCATTTTAATGCTGTCCTGTTTTATAGGTATTTTGTGGCTCTTCTAAAAGTCTGAGCTGTGCAATAACAACTGTGAGAGAAAGCAACTCGGCAGAGCTACGAGCAGCTTTAGTGGATCCAGTTTGGCCTCAGTGATTCTCTGTGCACTCCATCTAATATTGAAGAATGTTCCAGATTAGAAAGCTGACAGCGGCTAACTGACCAGCTGCAAGGGCCCCTCCCCTGCACCGTCACAGCCAATGGAGCAGCAGAGATTAATGACCCCCTCAGACCTTCGGCCAATCGTGGACGGCCGCTCTCATCTCCAGCCAGGGATGCCCTTGAGCAAACTCGTACGTTCTAACACACATTGGTGCAGCCGCAAGCACAGACTCACCACTTAATTCAGCTTCCTCTCACCGCTCATGTTTATGGTTTCTCTGAACCTGCAAATCACTGCGGTTACGGCTGGTGGGATTTATGACCACAGGCCTGTCTCACGGCCCTTAGACAAACCCCTGGACAGACTCCCAACACAAATGCAGTGATTGGAGACAGTACTTTAGGATTGTTAATGCATTCTACTGTGAAATACAGAGTAACTTCAAGTGTTATAAGGGTCTATAAGTATAACCAAGTGCAAACCAGGGCGCTTACTGACCAACTTTATAAGATCAACAATCTCATGGCAGCAAATGTATTTAGGCATAGGCATACATATGTGATTGGGGCTAGCTGAAGATTAGACCAAGCATCAGACTTCTGACTTCAGACTGCTGGTCTACTGAGATTGGCCACACACACACCTATCTCTAGGGATTACGCAGCATGTGAAAATGCTCTTGTTGATGCCAGGGGTAAGAGACCAGGTCCAAGATTTATAATAAAACGGTGACTTTAATGTAGATACCACTTATATCAAGGTCTGGAGAAACTATCTCTGATCACATAAAAAACATCAAGCAGGTGAGGTGCAGCAGCAGAATTTACACCAGGTTTATTAGGTACAATGACTGGGTGAATGTCCGTCTGGTGAAAAAAAAACAATTGGAGGATATGGACAGTTAGGCAGTTGTGTATCATAGAGTGGTTGGTTTCATCATAACCTTGAGTGCACTCATGTGGGAGGAGTCAGAGGAGGGCAGTGTCACTCACAATCAACCACTCACTTCTGGACTTGTGGGCTAACAGTACTCAATCAGTCTAACAAGGTCTAATATACTTTAGGCTACTTTTATTTTTACTTGGCTGGAGTACAGAGGCAGAGAAGATGTATGATGTGACATAGACTGGGTTTTACAGCCTCCTTTTTATGATTTTGGTGGAGATTTATTTCATTGATTTGTTTTGTTATTGACAATTAAGCACACCCGCCCAACTAATGCTCAAGAACTACACCCCTGTGCAGAGAGACTATAAAGCTAACCATACCACTTACTGTGAATCAGATAGTGAGTCATATTTTCACTCACTATTGTTTTTGATTTCTGCTAACAAAATCATTTAAGGTGTGCCTCCTACTTCTTCTTTATTCTGGGGAGATTTTTTGAAGTTTTGGGAATTTCTCTTTTGCTGACAGATGCACTCACTCAATCCTAACACCACCTTGCATATGAATACTGTATATGATTATACATAGGCCTTTGCATCCTAACTGGTAATGTGGGGTCTAACTAACCAAGAATCTCTTTTCAGAACACAATCTGTGCACACATTAAGAATCTCGTTTATATTCTATTCTCTGTAAGGCTATTTAGAAGCCTATAGGTATACACTCACCGGCCATTTTATTGGGTAGACCTTCTCACGACAAATCTCTGAATCTAAAGGGTGATTTAAAGCTCGCTGGTATTTCCACAGAGAACGGTTTAATCAACATAAAATATCCAGTGAGTGTCAGTACTAGTAGTATTGCCATTGGTTAGAAACTGGCTTGAGAAAAGAGAAGGTGCCAGTTTATTAGGTACAATTTTGACCTAATAAAGTGGCCACTGGGTGTATTGGCCTTAAAGAAGTCTTTATGTGCAGTATTATGTGAAGTCATATCTGATTTGGAGAGCTGTGCCTTTCATGTGTGTCGTCAGCCTTGCATCAGCACAGTACTGTATCAAGAGCCATCCCAGAGCACAATCTCATACGGACCTTTTTTGAGGAACATCAACAATCTCCAAGGTTCACACAGGAGTTTTGATTGCCTCTGTCCCGTTAAAATGATGTAGCACCATCAGAAGAAAACCTTAGCTTACCAGACTTACTGAGTATACATGTTGAAGAAATCCATCTATTAAATTTATCAATGCATTTATTATGATCTTTTTCTAATGTGATTTTGTTATCGTTTGCTGTCACACTCCAGCCCAATAGGTGGAGGTAAATGCAACTTTTAGCTTGTTGCCAAAAGCTAAAGAAGTTGGACACTGGAGGAAAGCATGTGTGAATGTGAATTTCATCCTTTTTACAGGTAAGACAGCTTGTTTATATTGGCTTTTAACTGGTTTGGAATAAATCTGGACTGAATATGGGATTGTGTTGGTTTATAACTCTATTTTGCATTGTTTTGAGTGACTATAAAGGGGTTCCAGATAGTTTTGGAGACGTTTGCTATGGTTTGTCTTGGACCTTAACATGTTTTGACTGACTTACTACTAGACAATCTGTCCATTCGTATGTGTATATTTCTGCTAAGCACGCTAGCCAAGGCTAAATTAGCTTGGTGTTTGTGTCACTAACATGCTTCATTAGCAAAGATGGAGCCGGCCAAGCAGGCAGATGGGCACAGTCTGACAAAACAGATGAACAAATGCAATGTGGACCAAATGGAGACAGGTGGGGAACTCTGGGGTCGAGACATGACGTTTTTTTACCAATACAACAATTGCTATCAAGTGTTTATGTTTTTACCCATAAGCCTGCAATGTGTTTATGGGTTCAATGCCATATTTTCTATTTGCAGCTGGTGAGCATTGGGTTTAAGAGTGGGTATTATTAAATAGTATTGTACTGATGTGTCTGGTTGGAGTTGAATATTATAATGGAAACAAATATATAAAAAACTGTACTGTATGACTAGAATAGAAGTTTTTTTAATGTCTAATGTTACTGGGTTGGGTGATGGATAGATAGTATATATAACAAAATGGCACTTTTGGCATATTAATAATAAATGCATTTATATATGATATCAGCCTATATGTTCATGCTACACTGATCCATGTTCCTAAAGCTTGTGAATGCTGACCAATGGAAAGAAAAAAAATATATAATGAATAATAATAGTAATCACGATTTTATCATAGATTTAGTTAACTTTATTTTTTGTCGTACACAGAAGACTGCTGCAATCTTCATGAAATCTTTTTAACTACAGATTCAATGTACATCCACTCTCTGTGAAGTGCAGAGCATAAACTAATTGCACTGTAGGACCATTCAACGATCTTCCCAGATTATCAGATCGTCATAACTTGATAAATCCATTGCTCATCATAACACTTTATTTTCCCTCCAGCAGTCAACTCTGGGCATAAATGAATGCACTGTACCGCCATTCAACAGGATTAGATGATCGTCATAACGTCACAATAATATATTTTATGGCAATATCACACACCCCTGGGAATCACTGTTGGTTACTTTTGAGCAAGCGAAGCAGAATGACTAAACTTACAAAAAACACTAAAACTCCAATGAAATGTTTGATGAATATTTGCAATGGTCGGATCTGTCAATGTAATGAGATGTACTAATAATAAACCTTCACATTATGATCACAGTTTCAAGTACTGTGTCATGAGATTTGAGTCAGAAGTTGCGACCACCCCCCAAATACGTATATATGTTCAAAATGATAGCTTTCCCACAAACCAATTCATTTTCACTTGTTTGAGAAAGCAGACATTTTGAAGCTTCTCACTCGTTCACTTTAAGCTAAGTCAGCGGCTTAGTACACAGTCCACTTCTTCAATGGTCCAATTTGTATGCTCCACATGTGCAAAAGTCATCATTAAAAATACATGTTGGGGAACCGAATTAAGAAGTCAAAAGCACCAGCCGGGGGGTTTCTGGGCTGTCGGACCATAGAAAGAAAAAACATATAGAGAAAGTAATTTTAGCAAAGCACAGAAAGAGGCTTAAGTCGAGATGGAGAAAAAAAGGAGAGAGGGGAGAATATGGGGCAAGTGTATGAAAGCGATAAGAAGCTGGGAGTTCTCATTTTGGCAGATTTGTACAAAGAGGCACCTACTGTAAACGGAAGATGGATGGTGAAAAAATATAGCCTCAAGACGTAAACTGACACAGTAAAGATAATAACATTAAGGGAGAGATAAAAAGGAAATGGTAAGAGATGCACAACAATCAAAGTACTGTTCACTTTAGATTGGTGGAGAAAAATGGAGAGATGGAGAGAAGGAAGGTTAAGAGCAGACAGAATATATGTACTTAAGGCTCACCTGTGCCCAGTAACGTGACTCCAGTGAGGTCTGATCTTCTGCTGCGAGAACACATCACCTTCAATATAGAGATGGTAGTATGCTGACCTGGCTGGTAATAGCCCTTCAGCTTGCACAAGTGTGGCCATTTTTTTCAATGGATAATTTCTTCAGATCTTTCTCCAAACTTTTAGAAATTCCAGAGAGAGCATCCCATCTCATGTTTGGTTGACGGTTCTAACACTAACCACTGCACTACCATGAAGGAGGACGTGAAGTTTGTTGGCGTGAGAGAAGAGAAGAATGAGGAGGGAATCAGTTGGTGGTGACCCCAGTCAAAAGTAGAGGAAAAACTTCAAAACTAAGGTACTGCTCTGGAACATAATGTTGAGGCAGAAAGTGAAATCTAGACTTGTTAGTGGGAGTGGGTTAGACCTTTTTAGCCCTGGTTTAGCTGTAGTTTAGTCCATCTGTTGAAAGAGTGTGTGGGTGTAAAGCAGAGGATAGACAGAGTGAGTGTGAGTTTGAGTCATCTCCGTCTGCAGTGATTTGGCTCCTTCTATTAGACACATCCAAACCGTGCTAAAGCAGACACCGTCTCAGTCCGCGTTGCTTTTAAAGGGCCACATAGAGGAGAGGAAAATGGTGCTAATGGATCCAAAATCCTTTTAACACTCCTTCCCACTCACAAGCCAGACCGTCTCCGATTTCCTTCCGACGGCCCAATTACAAAACCCCGTAGGAAATTTGGGATGACACTAAATGTACCATCAACATTGGGAAAATGAAGAGGACAACAAAAGTGCATTATGGCGACGTGAATAGTGCTGCTGTCTTGAAGGAAGAACTGAACATGAACACGACCGCAACACCTACTTTTGTTGATGCCCAGTTTACCTTTAGTTTTGCTGTGGTTTAGTTCCTGTGTAATCCTGTAATCCAGTTGATTTCTTTTTGCATATAGGTTTATTTTAGTCACAATCTAGCCTTGGTTTAGTCCTAATTTACACCTAGTTTAGACATGATTTAGACATGATTTAGACAATGATTTAGACAATGATTTAGACTTGATTTAGACAATGATTTAGACATGATTTAGACATGATTTAGACATGATTTAGACTTGATTTAGGCATGATTTAGACATGATTTAGTCTTGGTTTGAATCTGGTTTACCCCTTATCCTATATTAAGACCTTGACATTTATTTTTTTGTTACATTTTTTGCTGTTAATTCGTAATTTCACCACTGTCAAGCACATTGCGTGCCTTTTTATTTATACGTTTATGGTTGTTAAATCAATTACACAAACCACCCAGAATAATGTCCATGCTAATTTTCTTCAACTTTTACTGCCTCATTGTCAGTGTGACCAAAAGATTTTTATATTGCTCCTCTCATCATGATAGAGTGCTTTTTGAGGTCATTACGGCTCATAACCATTAGCTTGTATGATGATGGCCGCTGGGGAGGACTGGTCAAGTGTGTAGTCAAAGGGAACCTCACTGTGGACTGACTCTTTTGTCCGTTAGCATCTAATTAATTAGCAATCCATTCATTAGCAATTAGCAACACTATTACATCATTTCCTTAATGATAATAAATTGGAGTGGCCTTTTCGAGTTTGTGATATGAATCAGAGTTGGAATGTTGAGTGCTCTCTTAGATGATAATTTATTCAAACTCAACCAGTCCAAAGCTTGTGATTTCAAACACCCAGGCTGAAATGATTAGCATAGTTGCTGGGGTAATGGGATGGAGGAGGCTGAGATGGTTCTGCTGCAGACACATTCAAAACATTAAAGCTGCACTTTTTTGACAACGGTTTAATTTTTTAGTTAAAAGTATTAAAAGCCAACTCCAGACAGCTGCTCGTTATTCTCACACTAAATGGTTTGAGAACCATATGAGGCAGTGTGTGCTTCATGCGTGGGACAGTGTGAGGTGTTTGGGAAGCGCGTCAGATCAGAGGCTGAGGGGAGAATGAGGGAGAGTGCATCCTAAAGCTGAACTTTTTCACAGAACCAGGTGCAGCTGTAGAATGGATGTTTGGACACTACTCTACTGTATATACAAGTGGCAGGTGTTAGTTACAGAGGCTAGTAAATTATACATTTCATTAACTTTCCTGTAATGTTTTGATGATGGGATGATCTATTTGGACACATTTCACAGCCGTACTCATCAATGGTGCATTAAATAATCTAATTCAAAGTGGTATTTGTCAGTGTTACATTTCTCATCAACAGCACACATCCTTGGCAGTCTTTCTGAAAGGTGTCAAAGGCATAGGACAGTCATGAATAATGGTTTGGAAGTCTCCGTCAGAGCACACGTTCAGTAAATTATTAAGCTAGCAGGCTTCGAGGGCAGACACACTGGACATTATTTACTGTCACTGTGTGTGCCCATCTGCGTTCATTGCATTTCATTACGTGGCACCATCTTGGATCACGCCATTAAACACTCCAGTGGCCTTTTGTGTGGGTATCTATGCATGTTCAGCCTTCAGACATTGTGAGCCATTCCACAGCAGTCCAGACTGTGAAGAGAGCTGAACATTTACAATTTAACTTTCTGTGGATGTTTGTGTGTCTTAATGCTTATTGGATGTTTTCATGGTTCCTTTCAATGTATTAATTGTGGTGCTTTTTAAAGGCATTCACCATTATTTCTGTCCACTAGGAGCGCTATGACCTTTTTTGTATATAATCCAATATGGCCATCAGACATAAAAAATGGCAAATTTATGGACTAAAACCGCATGTAGTTCCGGTGCAAATGTAAATCAAACGTTTAGTTTACTATGCTGTTTGATAATTCATCAGTTTTCAGTTTTATATAGCGCTTTTCACAACTACTCAAAGACGCTTTACATATTTGTATTATTCATTCACTCCAGTCACACCTGATGGTGGTAAGCTACTATGTAGCCACAGCTGCCCTGGGGCACTCTGACGGAAGCGTGGCTGCCAGTTTGCGCCTACGGCCCCTCCGACCACCACCGAACACCAATCACACAACCACATTCATTCATAGGCAATGTGGGTTAATTGTCTTGCCCAGGGACACAACGACAGTGTGTGCTTGGACGGAGACTCGAACCAACAACCCTCTGGTTGAAGGACGAGCGCCTACCCACTGGGCCACTGCCGCCCCAAATTAATTAAGAAGTATTAAGATACAAAAAAAAGTTAAAAAGATCAACTTTGATGGTCAGACTTTATTTTCCATAGCCCTTAACTACATTGTATCTACCTCATACCTCACAGTAGAATGTAATACACTGTGTAACAAACTGTAATAACATGTAACTACATTGTACATACAGAATGGTTAAGGTTAGGCTTGGGGTTGGGGTTAGGTTAAAGGTGGGCAAACATTTTCACTCAAAGGCTACATGGGGTTTAAAAATGTGCCAAGTGGGCCAGCTCATTTGTATGTATTTGTAGAATGACATACAGCCTTCGATCGGACCTCAGTGAAAACATATGTCGATGTGGAGTTAACTGGTTACTGCAGGTTATAACAACGTGAGTGAGAAACTGGCAATATTTTATCATTTAAAAAATATGAGAAAATGCTTGGCCGGATTAAAAAGCCCAAGGGGCCGCTTGTGGCCCCCGGGCCGCACAACGCCCACCCCTGGGATAGGTACAATGTAGTTACATGTTATTACAGTTACACCGTGTATTACGTTGTACATAATGAGGTAGATACACTGTAGTTAAATAAAGTGTTGTAAAAAGGCTGCATAGTATGGAATACATACAGAATTACATGTCATGAGTGTTATAATGAGATTTCTTATATTATTATTTATGTTGTGGTTCTGATTCATGTGAAGTTAACATTTCAAAAGCATTTCATAAACAATTGAGAATATAATAATAATTTAAAAACTACAGTTCCATCTAGCCAAAGCAAGTGTAATAGTCCACATGGCACTAAATGAGGACATCACCAGTGCTAGTGTTGGTTATAGGACACACTGGGGGAACCTCCTCAGAGCACACACAGCCTGGAGAGGACAGATAATCCAGCGTGTTTTGGTGAAACGTGAAATGTAATCTGAGCCGTCAGGAGTGCACGCTTTCTGCTGAGAGCTGCTGGATCTGTACCTCAGGGCTCTGCATCCAACACTGAACTAAAGAATCCTAATGAAGCTATGACTGCTCAATCAATACACAATCCACAAGAAGAGAAGAAGGGTTTGGAGCTATAAGAGCGATGTTCATGCTTACATATTTTATGACATTGCATCAGTTGCATTTTAAGAACACAGAGATACAGAGACAGACTCGTTTTTAGAAATGAAGTGTAGTCAGAAAGCAATTGCAATTCATACAAGATAATTTTACTTTTTCCAATCTGAAGTCAACACAGTAGAGTTTACAATGTAGGAAGGTGGCCTACATTTGCCTGATATCGTGTGAAGCTATTAGATCCATAGCTGTTCCAATTGTGTTAAATTACACTTTGTGCCCTCAGAATGAAATGGTTCTGACTACTTTTGAGGAAATCCACTTTGAAATAGGTATCCAAATATAGGGATATGTAAATAACTCCGAAAATGCCGGCTAGAACCATATACGTTCTAAGAGGATGATTTATCATGACCCTCCAGAGCTCCCGTAGATGCTCACACAATCTTGAAAGAATAAGATAAACAGTGTGTGATTGTGCCACCAGAAGTCACATGGTACTTTCGATATCAAAAACATCAAGTAAAAAATTACCCAAGCATCAAATCAAACGGTTCAGAAATGTAAAAATGGAGAAATGAGCGCATGAAAACAGACATAACAAATAAATGAAAAATAATTGAAAGCTGGTGCAGAGGGTAAGGAGAGAGTAGATCAACATATAAGAAGAGAGGGTGGCTGCAGCAGGAGAAATGAGTTGAAATCGAAGACACTTAGAGAAGCCCATTGATTGTGGTCACGGGCTGCTGGACCCTTGTGTTTGGTTAGTGATCTATTTCTCTGTGTGCTGAGATCAAGACTTTCTCCTCCTCTTCCGCTATCTCTCCATCAAAGATCTGGACCGACTGGAGCTGCAACTTGTGATTACTTCACACAACTTTATCACACATCTGCATGTAACAGCCACATTGATGAGACTCAGTATTGTTGTTGAGGGAAGTTGTATATCGTTCAGTCCTGGCATTGTCCTGGTTTAGGTTCGGTTTAGCCCTGGTTAGTCTTTTTTACAGTTCTGGATCATGCCATGTTGACCTGGTTCAAACCTGATTTAGACCTAGTGTTGTTTTTGTTCAGTTAGTCCTGATTTAGACACTACATTGTTAACAATATTGTTTTGGTTAAAGAAAAGCCTTGCATATCTTCTCCAGAAATAACCTAAATATATGGAAAAAATGTTAACTGAAGGCACATGTCCCTCAAGTCTTAAGTCTATAACCCATATGGAGCAAATATGTGTTACCAGAACCAGAAGATATAGTCCTGTTGGCACACCAGGGAAAGGGCCACTTGACCCGGCGATATCCACATGTGAGTACAGCAGAGGTGAATCAGAGTCCAGCCCATAGACCAGTTAGCTATTCTATCACATCCAAAACAATATTCATATTATCATTAGTCTTATTATAAAATATTTTGCATACATAAAGAATAGGTCTTCTAATTCTATAAAAATAAATATAAAAATAAGGGTTGAAATCAGAAGTAGGATGGAGGCACAAAGAAAACCAGAGTGAATCGATGAAGAAAGTCTGGAGTGGATCACAGTCCACAGAGGAACAGCAGGTCAACACACAGACACTTGGCAACAGCTACAGTCAGTTTGAAGTGGGAGGTGATCAGATGACCATAATACTGACAAAAATAGTACTCTGAGTTTTGAGAAATATTTGGTATAAAAGCAAAATAAAATCTAAGTCTATCAATTATAGTTTCATCATGAACTGACATCCACAGACTAACTGTATGTTCTGGTGCTTCACTCTGATACATTGTGCCGTGCTCTTACAGAGGTACTGAGATATCTAGGCTGCTGTGAGCTGTCTGTGGAGGTGTTTTGTGTGTGCTCTGAATATCTCATATAAACACTAGTATATTATATCAATTTAAATAATGCCAATAATAAAGACCAAATGCCAAATTGACAAATATTTTAAAGGGTCTATACATATATCTGGTTTGTCCGATGTCATTGTGTCATTTTCAGTTTTTTTAAATAATAATTATAATGGTATGCTTACTTTTTTGTTGAACCATATACGGGTTGAAATAGACAAAGAACGCAGTTGTATAAAAGTGTATCGTCTTATCGTGTAAATGCAGCTTTGCAGATTTTATAGTTACTTCCTCTTGCTCTTATATACTCTTTGGCCTCGACGCCGTATGCGCCGTATTTGCCAGTGTCTCAATATCACAGCAGACACCTCAAACTGATCCAGCCTAACTGCATTAGCACAGCTTGTGGCGTGTTAGCACCAGAGCTGAGGCATTAAGGGGTTGATGAGAGAGGATACAGTAATACGTGTTTATGTGCTGTCGGTCGCCCGCGCCGAGTGTGTGTGTGGAGGAGAGAGAGGGGGAGAGAGGGGCCTGTGAAAGTGGTCCATCAGAAACACGTGAAGAATGTAACTGGGCTCCTCTGAGACGTGGGACATCTGTCAGACCGGACTACAGCTGCTGCAATCCACACCCATGACTTTGTATGGCATTGTACACTCTACTTCTAACTACTACCTCACAAGCTCTCCCCGCAACTATGGGCCTTAAGCGGGATAAACAGGCCTGTGTTTAGTTAGGGCTCACACTGACAAACAAATGCTCACAATTTTTTACTAATGATGATTGGATGGTGGGAGGAAGAGTATGCGGAGAGAACCCACAATAACATTACATACATGGAAACTTTATTACAGAGAACAACAACACATACAAAAAAACACAAATATACATAAAAACTACACAGGGTGACCCATACAAATGTAAACAGCACACCCTACAAAAGACATCTGTACCAATGCCTCCACAACTGAGACTGATAATGTATATCAGTCAGACAAATTATAATTGTATTGCAAAAATCATTGACACGACAAATACATTTATACATCAGATTCCTTAAAACTGCCTGAAATGTGTTTAGCCCCGCTGACACAAACAGCTGACTTGCACTCTCCCATCTAGGCTTCTTCATCAAAAGTCTTAGTCATTGTATTTAAAACAGCTCTGCTTGTGTATAAGTCTCTCCATGGCTTAGCACCTAAGT
>JAVQKC010117131.1:0-24045 GCA_036025475.1 Philypnodon macrostomus
ACAAACAGGAAGTCAGCCATTTTGAATTGAAAGTGGGGAAGTCGGGTATATTTGACAGCCTCTAACGTGCACATACTTTGCCCGATTAGGCTCAAACCTGAAATACCTAATTACCCCCCGGCCCTGAACACATCTGACCAATATGATGACCGTTACCTCTATAGCGCCCCTATAGACTGAAAGAAGAATTATGTTTTGGGGAATTTTCCAAATTTGGCAAAAACTTCCTTCACAAACATCCAGACAAATCAGAAAAGTCAAATAGACCCTTCCCATGTTTGTCATGGTTTGGGGGCGGGGCCTCTTAAATGCTCGTTAACAATATTAAAACCCTTAGAAATCACACAATGTCTGCTTTAAGGTGCCCGTTGGTGACAGTTGTAGCAGACGTATGGGGCCGTTTCTCCGATATACACCTTGTTGTCAGGGACGACAGCACAGGCCTAGATTAGTTTTTGTTATTGTGGGGGAATTCAGCTACAGACTGCATTTGTGGAGTTCTACCTCATCCTTGTATGTAATGTAGATTACTAAAACTATACCACATTGTATAGCAGTGATGGCCAACTAGTGGGTTAGGGCTTAAAAAGGATCATGAGAAAGATGAGTTTAGTCAAAATTCATCTTATTTGAAAAATAAACATGGTGTGTCAGAATAAAATCAACATAATGGTAGAATTTGCCCCCACAATCAGACCTGTTGTGAACCACAGCATTCTACGCCAGAGTACCAGTAAAACCCTGAATTTGATTAATTACCACGACATGCATGTTTTGTGTTTCAACTTTATTGTGCTTGGTGACACAGATAAAAAAAATACCAATGTTAGATTGCACTGAAACACTTAATTCAGGCCATGAAGCTGGTCATCTCTGGCTGACACTTTTTTACATTCACATACAAACACATTGTTGTACATATAAGCTGCAGTTGTTGTTTTACTGGGTCAGAGCCTTGGCCTGTTCTGTCATCTTCTGAAACAGTCCTTCCATCTGCTTCTGGAAGTTCTCCAACATGGGCTGCACCTGGGCCTGGATCTTCTCCTGCATGTCGGTGGCCAGGGGTTTGAACTGCTCCTCAACGGTGGCAGCCACAGTCTTCAGCTGATCGTGAACTTGTGGGGCCAGGGCCTCCAGCTGGGTCCTTCTGTCCTCTATGAAGGTCCTATAGAAGAGAAATAAGATGCATTTAATAATTATCTTTATTCAATTATTCCCAAAATGTTGTGCCCACGCCAAAGGAACTGTGAGCCTCATTGTTTAAAAATAATAACTTCCTTTGGGTTTTATGGTGATTTTGCACACTCTTACGGAAAACAATCACTCACTACTTGATAGAGGACACATACCAACTACTATGGGCCTTAGACAGAGTACACCAGTCACAGGGCAGACACATACAGCCATTCATTCACTTTGGGCAATTGAGAGTCACCAGTTCGTAGTGTTCAGAGTGTGTTGACTAGCCGCCTGCATTTATAGAGACAGACCTAGGCCTTTGAATCTTCCTTTTCTATCTAATCAGAAAGTCCTGTTCCCTATCTCAATTCACAGAACTAGAAATACCACAAAAGCCATATACCAGCAGCTGATGACTGTGTGTGCGTGTGCGTGCGTCAAGTCTGTTTCTACTACTAATGCAAAAACTAAATGCATAGACATTTCTTTCCTAACTTGATTTTGTCAATAATAATAAACCTAAAATATAAATACATTAGTGTAATATGTAATTTGCCACATTATTTATTGGATTTTTGGTAATACTTTTCCCAATTACTTTTGCTTTAGTAATATTATTTTGAAGTAAAACAATGTTTTACTCACTGTGCCTGGTTTGCCAGATCCTGGTTCTCAAAAAGTGCAGTCATCTCCTGAGTCATTTTGTTCTTCATTTCCTCCAGATACTGACTGATCTTTTCCATGTCTGTGGCATCCTGAGCTAGGCTTCCTGAAAAGTTAAAAACATACAAAATATTATACGGCTTGGTTTCATAAATGTTTGTAATTAATATGAACATTATGATGGTTCATACCTTGAGCCAGAGCAAAGACCAAAAGAGTGGCGATGATGGCGTACTTCATGGTGACGGGCTGGACCTAGAGAACACAAGAATTGATTATTTTTTTGTTGCTCAATCCACAAATGTTGGTCAATAGAGCTGTCTCCACTTCTTCTGGGAAATCTTGTTTGCTGTGGGGGCGTAAATAAATGTTTTTTGTTTTTAATCAAAGTTCACGTAGAATCGGTCACAGCTTTTTACATAAATAGACTTTTTTTTCAGAGTTGTAGATCACTACTTCTACTACATCTAATAGGATATGGTTTAGTCCTGGTTTAGATCTGACCAGAATTAGTCCTTGTTTAGACCTGATCAGAATTAGTCCTTGTTTAGACCTGATCAGAATTAGTCCTGGTTTGGACCTGATCAGAATTAGTCCTAGTTTGGACCTGATCAGAAGTAGTCCTGGTTTGGACCTGATCAGAATTAGTCCTTGTTTAGACCTGATCAGAAGTAGTCCTTGTTTAGACCTGATCAGAATTAGTCCTTGTTTAGACCTGATCAGAATTAGTCCTGGTTTAGACCTGATCAGAATTAGTCCTTGTTTAGACCTGATCAGAATTAGTCCTTGTTTAGACCTGATCAGAATTAGTCCTTGTTTAGACCTGATCAGAATTAGTCCTGGTTTAGACCTGATCAGAAGTAGTCCTGGTTTGGACTTATTTGAGTAACATAGTTTAGACATGATTAAGTTCTGGTTTAGACATAGTTCATTGCTGTTTTAGTCCTGGTTTAGACTTGTTTTTTATAATATAATATTAAAACATTTTTTGCATTAATGTCATAAAATTCTTTATTTAGTCTCTGTAGTCCCGTAAAATGGTGCTCACAAAAGTGGTAGTCTACCTCTGTCCATTGACCATAGTATTTAACGTCATAGATTTAGCCACAGAAACACTAGGGAAAAGAGCCACTCACCTGTATTCGGCAGGAGGATCTGGACCTGATGGTGTCTTCCTGACGCTCCAAGTAAGTAGTACTTATATTCCCGCTCTGCTGTTTCGGGACGCTCCTCTCTGATTGGTCAAGATAACGGCATCAACACATCATTGGGTGTTTGTTGTAAAGGAGCCACATGATTGACCCTTGTTGCTCAGCGTGCCACACAGTATCACAAAGTCCAAGAGTCACAGTGCTGACGGCTCACAGTAAGTGACACATCTTATCAAAATTAATGTAATCATAGGCGAGGATGTGCAAGGCTGAGTGAGGTCACATTTAGGATAACAATGGTACAGATACAATACATGCTCAATCTAGGCTTTTTTTTGGGTCACATGACTTATTGGTTTCTATGGTATTCAACTATTTTGTGAGTAAGATTGATTTGGAATATCATTTGACAGCATATTTGTCATATTTGTGGGTCAGTTCTAGAAATACCTTATCGTAGTCTTATCTCTGGTATGTAACATTTCTAGATAAATATTGCAATATGTCTAATTACACATGTCTAAATAAATACAATATGCATTTACTGGCCACTTTATTACCCTTATTCAACATTTGTCAAATCAAATAGCTAATTATCCGCTCACAACACAGAAAATGACATCATTTACATTGTAAGAGGTCAGAGGAGAAAAAACAGCTATAGATGATATGCTTGTGTAACTCTAAATACTATTGTTAGAACAATTTCTGACTTCAAACTTTAAGCTGATCAATTATTATTTATAACTGGTGTTATTATGCCAATGACAATAGAGCATAAAAACCTCACCATGGGCAGTCTATTAGGTACAGGGTCTACCTGTGAGTGGCCAGTGAGTGTATATTTTGACTGAGATCTAATGTTCATGTAAGGCAGTGTGCCCTATTAAACAGTAAGAAACTTTGACCTATAATGAAAATTTCCTTGAATATAATCTTCTGTGTGATAATAGCCCATCATTGTTACATTATGTTCGTTCAATCGAAAGCCAAACTTGATTCATTTATCTTTGGGCAATGTGTCATTTTGAACCATGTGGCTGCCATTCTTCTACCTTTGGTTTACATCAGCAATCTTTGTATCTTTATGACGGCTGTAAAATCATTAATTTAAGCCTCATTTGCCCCCAGTTAGAAAACAATTTAATAAAACCAAGTCTAAATGCATGCAATGTTGTCTTCTAGTCTTTGTGAGGGAGGTTTGAGCCGAAGTTTCAAAGTCAGACAATAACATTTGATCAAAACCAGATGTGGGAATGTGGGGCATGTTTTCAGCCACACATTAGTCACTCTCTCGCTGCTACAGTCAAGTGGTGGAAGAAGTACCTCGAATAAAACTGCGGACTCCAGCCAAAGTAGCCTCTTCGTACTGCCAAACGATTGTAATTAAGTAGAAATAGTGTTAATAATTTCATTTTTTGGGAGAGATTTGGATCACCGTCTAGATCAGAGTTGCCCAAAGTGGGGCCCAGGTGCCAAAGTTGACCCTCTAAGCCTTTTGATTTGGCCCGCGAGGACTTGGATATTAGGCAATCAATATCAATGACGTAAGTGGAACGGAGTGTTTTTGAGTGTGTAGTAAATTACACTTTGGACTGTGTTTTAACTGAATACAAATAAAATAAAAATCAATTTGTTGTTATGATTAGGCAACAATCTCTCTGATGGTACGGGTTAGTTTTCTGAAACAATAAACGGCTAAAAGACCTGTTAAAATGCACTAAAATACAGATAGTGTGAAAGGCAAAATAACTGCTCTGTTAATTACATTCATTAAATGCTAAATATTTTTTACATTTGGCTCGCAAATCAGTAATACATTTTATTTTGCCCCCCTAAGGAAAAAAGTTTGGGCACCCCTGGGTCTAGCTCAAGGATTTTTACAGTATCTTACCATCGTGACATAAGCCCATTATCTTTACTCTAGTTAGTATATTGATCTGGTTTAGCTCCACAAACCTGAACTCAACATCACCGAGTCGGTCTGTGATTGGCATGAAGAGATAGAAAGATGTGAGCAGCCTACAACAACTGAGGAAATAGGGGAAAGAACCTACATATCCTTCAAAAAAGCTCTGAAGCCAATTTGTGGTCAGTGACTCATTTTGCATTTTGTAAACAGATGAAAGTCAGAGGAAAATGAACTGCATGTTTTGAAAGCTATTTACCTAACAGCATGTCCTCAAACCCGTTTTACACAATGTCTCGTGTTTCCCATTTCACATACGTAGCTGTATTTTAGTTTGTTTGCATCTTCTAAACAACAGTTTTGAGCTATCTTTGAGAAGGAATGTAAAGTATCCAAAGATGTGCCAAAAAGCAGTGTAGCTAGCAGCCACGTGGTGTGAAAAAGGACATCGGCACATTTGGGCTACAGGAGAGAGGCCTAGACAGCTTCTCAATGGAATATCTGAACTGAAGCATATTCCCAAAAGCCACTATCAAGCTTTGAAATGCCATTTACATTACATTTTTTATGAAGCTTTCACTAAACAAGATCTACTTAGTTTTGAAAGTCTAGACAAGTCACACTTTTAACCGTTTATGTTATAGGATACATTTGAGGTTATTAACTTGAGTGATAAGAGAAATGCACGCCCTCCAGTGAGACGTGCATGTTCTGAAGTACTCTGTGTGTTAAGGGCCACATCAAAAAGAGAAAAACATATATACTTCCCATAAATTATATATATGTTTTCTACATTGTTTTGATACTCAAAAGTCCAAACCTGTAATATTTTCTGAAATGTTTATTGTAATCAGACCACTTTCAAGACAGAAGCTAAACAACATTTTGAACTAATCAATATAAAATTACTCACAAAGTCACAAGGATAAACCAGGAATAAACACACTATAGGCTACCAGGGCAAAATTCAACCAATATACCAGAACTAAACCAACCTATATTGACTGGACTTGACTAGGATTAAGTTGAGTCTAAACCAGGTCTAACTCAAGAATAAGCCTGGACTAAGGGCTAGACCAGAACTAAATCAAAACATAATACAGTTACCCTCAGCCTATAATGGTCAGGAACTATGTGCAATACTATATCATGTGCAATACAAAATTCATCTGGAGTATTTTACCACCTGTGAAATACTCTACTTACACCTTATTTAAATCCTACTGCACCTTTGTATTTTTACTTTTTTATTATATGTTTATTATATTGTTACTTATCTCCTTTTTGCACTTTTTTACCATGTACTATTACTGCATGTTATTAGTACTTCTTGACAATCTCAGCGAGTCTAACGGTTCTTCCGATCCAAAGCATTTCATTGCATTTTCTGACCCTGTGTTGAATGTGCGTATGACAAATAAACTTGAAACCTTGAAAACCAGAAAAATCATAAAAACATCGGAAAACATTATGAGCTCCAATTTCCTTACTTGGTGGTCTAATAATTCAGTCCAGTCCGAAGCTACATTACAATCACATGGCCCAGACTGAAGCGCTCTGTAGTTTGTGTGTAGTTTATGTTGGTGCCAGAGGAGAACAGAGCAGGCTCAGATTTCTTTGGCCTGATATTTATCTGACTTTCCCCTGCTGCGTTCAAATGCTCAGGAAAAGTGGGAAATCTGAGCGTGTAACTACAATCTACAATAAAAGGAGGTAATTCTTTAAATGCTGTACGATAATAGTCAATTTCAGGGACGATTTACAGTGTGACTTTTGTGGCAAATAACAGATAGGCCATAAAAATAAATGAAATGTAAAGTTTAACACTGGCTAGAGAAGAGAACATTTAGAATGGCTGAAGAAACTCACTGCTGATTTACTGCAAAACAAAATCTATCGAAATCCTTCATTACGAAGCAAAGATAACACAATTTTTCCCCAAAATGTAAATCGATTTTTAATATGAAACTGAGTACCCTTATTGCTATTATCACAATTACTTAATTATGATTATTATTTTGTATTTAATTTATTTTTTGTACTATTTTTAAGTAGACCTAACACTAACAAATCTATTCCCGTGTGTGTGTGTGTGTTTTTTTTATTTGCTTGTATATAAAACCCATCTTCAGATCTGAACAAATGGCAGATAGTTGAATCATTGGGAACAGTGTTGATTTCATGTACATGATGTGCTGAATGAGGAATTGGTCCTTTAAATCTGAAAGTGGTAAATCCCTAGTGCCCCTGAAGTATCCTCTGACAGACAGTAATCCAGCGCTGCTCCGTTATATGTGCACAATGAACACCGGATAGCCGCTTATACTGTCCGGGATCGACAACGCTTGCTTCCATCAGCTTCAATAACGCTTTTAAACCCCAAACATTAATATTATCTGCGACCTATAGTAGTCTTTTGCAGTTATAACTCAAAAACAATGGAGTCCAACACGCTCCGCCACCAAAGACTGCAACCGGGGATAGGCTTCGGTTCTGGGGCGACAACAGGGACGCTCCGCTCCTCCTCTCTGCGCCCCGGAGTCACGGTCCCCATCCCGCCGCTTCTGTCCTTCTCCTCCTCGGGGCCTCCACCACCACCGCCCCCGCTACAGCTTCACAGCCTCTACGGAGGAACAGGCGGGTTTGGAGCCGGGTTCGCGGCGGGGCTAGGGCCGGGGGTCGGCGGACACTGTAACTCAACCAACCCTGCGGTCCTGAAGGAAGCAGTGGAGGCAGTGGTGCGGAGCTTTGCCAAACATACGCAAGGATACGGCAGAGGTAAAAAACAGTATCTTTGAGGCTAAAACTACTGCGTTTTGTCATTATTTATTCTACTGTTTTCAATAGTCAGGGTAGTTTTGCTAGACGGGGCGGAGAAAGACAAAACACGCCGCGCCATAACGAAGCGCCGACTGTAAAGGTCATGTAGAAAATGAGGGTCAAATGCTGAAATTATTTTATAGTCAACAACAACTTACCCACAATCCCAGGCATGCTAGAATGACCCTAAACGTGGCAAATGCAAAGTCCTATTTATTGTAGATTGCAATGTGGTGGAACTCAAGAGATTATAATATGATTTTTGTTGAGTTTCTATTGTATAAAGAAATACAAAAAAAAATCTATTTGTTGATTTGAATAGCCAGAACTTTAGATAGGATCAGGCTCTACTGCTGCAAAAACTATAGGCTATAATTATAAGGTCCCAACAACAAAGCTACTGTGAAGGCTATTTGTTCAAATGTGACTTTCTCATTGTACCAATATTCTATAGCGGAAGCGTGTAAAAAATATGAATAGACTGAAATAATATCGTAAAGGAATGAGTTTGAAGAACCATCGAGAATTTGATAGAAATGACCCAAATGCATTAGACCAGCTCACTAAATAATGAAGCTGGTCTAAATCGAGTCTATGAGTGAGTGAAACGGAGGGAGTGGGACACAGCCTCAATTTGTGATTGACGTGGGACCTCTGGTCACCTTATGCACAGTAGAGTACAGTTTTCATTTAACTTACATTTAGTCCACATTCATTTTAAAACAGCCAGTTCCAAACCTCAAATACTGCTTGCTGCCATGCTCAGGAGGACACTGTACCACAACCAACCACTGCTCTCCAGTCATTCCCTTTGGTGATCTAGTAACCTGGCTTTTATTGGTTGGTAATAGGATCAAGCGCCACAGTTTGGGGATAGCACAATTCATACACAGGGCAATTCAAAGTGCAATCAATCAATCAAAATCAAAATAGATGTAATGATATTCATGTACAAAACGAACATATCTTTTTCGATTTATGTTTCTGATTGATATGAATTACGTACTACTTGATCTGGGTAGTTTACTGTACTTCCTTGCTTATAGACAAAGACACAGTAGTTCCATACAAATAACACACATAACATTTCAACTACACATAAATTGCCCACTAGAGTTAATTAATTTGGGGCTAATCGGATTTATTTAGCAAAGATTGCCCCACTCAAATTAAGATCTTTTCACCCGTAAAGAATTAAGTGACGTCTGAATTTGAGCAGCCATCCCACATTCATTGCTAATAGACTAAGATCACAGACTTAGCACATGACACTGTTAGTTAAAAATACTTATTTCAATTACATATATAGCACCCACTAGAGTTAATGGTTCATTTGGGGCTAATAGGATTTATTTCCCAAAGATTGCCCCACTGTGCGTTAGCCTTTACAATCAGCTCAGCTCTGTCCCCACTTCATCCCATTTAGACTAATTAAAAACGTAAACTCTGACAGAGAATAAACAATCCTAAATCTAACCCACATTATGTTTTCTCTTGCTTTACAAATCCAAGAGTTTTAGAAATGCTAATGCGATTGGTTTTTGCTATGCTATAGGCTATATACATTCTCAATACGATTTTGCGCAGGTGTGGACTTGAAAGTCGTGACTTGGACTCGAGTCAGACTTAAGTTACAAATTTGATGACTTGTGACTTGATAAAATGGACCTGTGACTCGACTTGGTCTTGAGCCCTGTGACTTGAGAAGACTTGGTTCCATTTCACCCCAAAAGAGTAAATGTAGGCTCTGTTTTTCGAAAGGTTTTACACAGAGACCTGCAGTGAGATTTCTACACACATGACAGGCACACTAAAGACTACTGTGAAAAAATATCTTAATAAACCTCTCATAAATAATCTATAGGAAAACCTTTATGTACTGTTTCAAGTTTTGGAATAAAGAACAACAGACTGGCTCTAACTGCCATTAGGCTACTGTGTTCTCTGACTCCAAGCTCTAGGCACGAGTCAAATAAACAACGATACAGTTACTGAATGTTACTCTAGTTCTCTGAGTGTTTGGGGCCAATGTAAAGTGGATTACACTATTGTTATACTATTGTTTAGTGGCCTAATATGCCACTATTTATGCAGTTTTTAACTCCTTTCTGCTAATTAATTAATTCACTGCTGATACAATCTAAATAAACACTTTAAAAAATGACCTGAAACTCAAAGTCAGTTTGGTCTTGACTTGGACTTCTGAGCCACTGACTTGCGACTTGACTCAGACTTGAGGGCCATTGACTTGGGACGTGACTCGGACTTCAGGCCAAAGTTTTGAGACTTGCGACTTACAGAACAATGATTTGGTCACACCTTTGGCTTATAGGGTTTTAGTTAGGATGGTTCTGGTTTTAGCATTTACCTCAACATCCTATCCTAGCAAAACACAGAACTGTGTCATGCCTGGTTTGAGATGGTTGCAGATGGCCTGATTA
Source organism: Philypnodon macrostomus (assembly GCA_036025475.1). NCBI lineage: Eukaryota > Metazoa > Chordata > Actinopteri > Gobiiformes > Eleotridae > Philypnodon > Philypnodon macrostomus. Next base: position 10,164 of record JAVQKC010117131.1, read on the forward strand.
CATGGTTCGTGCTTTTCAATTACACTCATTGAATTGTTTATCTCTTTGTTTGTCAGGCTGTAAAGAGCAGTTGCATTATAGTCAGTTGTGGGTTGTACTGTGGGTTACATTTACTCAGTTACATTTACTTGAGTAACTTTTTAAATAAATTGTACTCCATAGAGTAGCTTTACTGCACAATACTTTTTACTTTGACTTGAGTAATAATATTTTGAAGTAACTGTACTCTTACTTGAGTAAAATCTTGTAAATCTTTTACCACCTCTGTATGTCATGTAAGAACAGCTTTATGTGAAAAATGTGATGATGTGGAAATTCTGTTCCTTGTGCCTTAATTTTTGAAAATATTTACGTTTTTAGTTTATCTTTTGAAAAATATAAAAATCTGTTTATGATATTTTTACTTTTTTGTCCAGATTACAACATAATTAAACAAATAATCTGACACTACGCTTTGACATATGACGTTTCTACTCTTACTCGGGTAATTATGTGAATGAGTACTTTTTACTTTTACTTGAGTAACAATATTTTGAAGTAACAGGACTCTTACTTGAGTAAAAATATTGGCTACTCTACCCACCTCTGGCTATAGTATTGTGTTGTATACTCAAAGCTATCTCTGGTCAAACACAGTACTAATTTTTAAGTGTCAAGGTACTAGTTTCTTTCCATTTATAAAGTTCAGGAAATAGCTTGGAAGAGTTCACAATGCATCTGTATCTTATCACAACCATGGACAAAAATAACTTCCCAAGTGCTTCCCAAGTTCAGACACTGACCATCATAGGCTTGAATTGCATTGCATTTACACAAACATTACAACAAATGGTACTTTTCAATCTATTAAACCAAACAAGCTAATATTTTCAATTTAATGGTAGAATATCTCAGCCTCATAACCTGATATGTTGCCTATATGTGTTTTGTATTCATTCTTACGTAACAATTTTGCATAGGCTTGCCAGATGCCCTTTCAAATGCACCCCCCCCATAATTAATCCTTGCTTGGGACTGGCAAAATACTACAATAAACTGGCTTGTGACCTTTTCTGTGTATATAATGTGACTAAAACCTGGCATTATGGTACTTAATAATCATTTACTTGTGTTTTTATTTACAGAACAGTTCATTCTCACAGCATGTTTCGCTCTTCCTCGTCAACAATGATCTTCTCCTGTATAAACGCCATAGCAGAGTAGTTGACTGATGTGGCTCCAGTCTTTGTGCATGAGCCAATCCCTCCAAACAGTGAGATCTCAGCGGGACCAAAGTGTTTAGAAACAGAAGTCAAACAGTCCAGGATAATGTTGGCTGCTCCCTCTCAACAGGCCCACATCCAAATAATAATCCTTTATGACTCACTTGTGAATTTTACTGCCTTTCTTTGTTGTTCCTTCACTGGGGCTCAGGCAGAGAGTAGAGTATCCACAAATTCTATTGTGTGAAGTAGGTCGTCTGTAGAGGGATGGTTAAAACTTGACTACTATTGGTCAACTTGGTATCCCACAATCCCAGGGGTGGGACATCAGTAAAATAATAATTTCGAAAGATTATTTTACATCGTAGGGTACTTAATAATATGACTCAAAATAGAAGTCACAAGTATGGCTCATTAAAATTACACCTTGAAGTACAATGTATTAAAAAAAGTTACTCATGTAGACCTCAAGTTGCAGGAATGTTACTGTAAGTGTATGTACAAAGTGGAGTGGCTGGGGGAGCGTTTCTTGAAACAGCTCCTTCGAGATGATGCAGTATTTCCTCTGAAGCAGCAGAAGTCATTTAAATGTTTTGTCGGCAAGAAAATCCCCTGGCATCCTCAACACGACCTTCCTCCAACACTTTCCATATGTGTGTTTATGGAGGGAATATATCGCTGACTTCAACAGAATACAGTGACAGATAATGATATAAAAGCACAGATTATTTTGATTGATGTTTCTTGTATTGTGTTTGCTGTCTCTAGTGAATGTGGTGGAGGCGCTGCAGGAGTTTTGGCAGATGAAGTTGACCCGAGGAGCGGACCTCAGAAACGGGGCGCTGGTCGTGTATGAGATGGTCCCGTCCAACAGTCCGCCCTACGTCTGTTACGTCAGTCTTCCCGGGGGCAGCTGCTTCGGGAGCTTTCAGGTGGGACATTTTGTATTGCAGCGAACTGTTTTGTAGGTTTTTGTGACATTCATATCGATCGATCATATTTTACATTATATATTTGAAATGCAATAGCTGGCCTTTCTGTGTAGAGTTTGGATGTTCTCCCTGTGTCTGGGTGGGTTTTCCCAGGTATTCCAGATTCTTCCCATCAACCTCAAAAACATTCATAATAATTGTTGAATTTAGCCCAGTTGGTAGAGCTGAGAACTTATACAGCTCTGTGGTCAGCAGTCTTGTATCCAGACCACATTATGTTTTTCTATCTGCTTCAGTTTGGTCTCTTGCTTTCCAAATCATTATTAATTTAAAGTTTTAGAAATGCCAATGCTCTTTGATTTTGCCAACTAGGCTATATACATTCTCAACACGATTAACCATTACTTCCTCTGCATTAGTCCTGCTGCTGACTGGAGTCTAGACCTGTTATAATTGATTCTTTTCACAGTTCTGCCCGACCAAAGCAGAGGCCCGACGCAGCGCAGCCAAGATCGCTTTGATGAACTCGGTTTTCAACGAACATCCCTCGAGACGCATCACAGACGACTTCATCGAGAAGAGTGTCATTGAAGCACTGGCCTCCTTTAATGTAAGTCTGTAGTAGACAGTAGGGCTATGCTAGTTTAAATGAATGGTAATTGCATTTTTTAGACTTGCATAGACATTGACCCACATGGGAAATTGCTTGGTCGCAGTAGCTCAGTGGCACACAAAACACTAGAAGAAATAAGATAAACGTGTGAAATAGAAATAATGACTTTTTAAAAAAAGGAAACTGTAACTTAATGGGCGAGACTGGAATCAACCCAATAAGGTCATAGCTTAGTAGTATATTATTCTTCTATTCCTAGCCTTACTTAACACAAAGATTAGACCCCCCCACACACACCACACCACAGCACTAGTCCAGCTAATGTACAACAGAAGCATTCAGTGTGCCTTTAAAATGCCCAATCTAATTTGTACCACTACCTTATATATTAAAAGTATATTACCTTACATTAAGTCCTTGTATTCAATCACAGGGAAACAGAGAAGAGGCGGACAACCCCAACACAGGCATCGGTGCGTTTCGCTTCATGCTTGAGTCCAACAAGGGGAAATCAATGCTGGAGTTTCAGGTAAAGAGCAGTTTATGGATATTAGACACACCACAGTAGTTTATACAGCAATGTTGTCTCATGTGGTGCAACAGGAAATGAAGGGGCCTGCTCTTTCTTTGGCTTGTTTGAATATGATAAGTATTAATGTGCACTTTTTGTCTTACAGGAGCTGATGACTGTATTTCAGCTGCTGCACTGGAACGGGAGTCTCAAGGCAATGAGAGACAGACAGTGTTCCAGACAGGTATGACAAACTCTTTTTAAAATAGTAATTCGTTTGACTTGCGTTTTGGTCCTTGAGGGTAATGAATATATTTTTTAGAGTTACTAATACCATACTATTATCTGAAACCAGTCTAGCCTATATTTTCTGTCCGTTGGCCGTTTTTTGCCCACATAACTGGACACTCACTGAATGTTTTCTTTTTTGGGACCATTCTCTGTATACTCTAGACAGGTGAGAAATCCATTAGATTAGCAGTTTTGAACTAAAAGACCAGCATTTGATATCAACTGCCCTGCCACGCTCCAAGTCACTTAAGTCCCCTTTCTTCTTCATTCTGGTGCTCAGTTTTAACTTGAAAGTGTTTTTTGAGAAATGCCTAAAAGAGTTGCTGTTGTGTGCTTGACTGATGAGCTGTTTGTGATGTCTTGTGTACCTAATAAAGTGGCCATTAAGCTGTATTCAAGAAATCCCCATGGACACCACTGTTTCTGACTGTACATGTCTCTTCTTCTCGCAGGAGGTGCTTGCTCATTATTCCCATCGCGCTCTGGACGATGACATGCGCACTCAGATGGCTGCGGACTGGGTGAACCGGGAGCAAAGTGTCGCAAGCACAGTCGCACAAGAGCTGGCCTCCACAGAGCGAGAGCTGGAGGAGGCGCGGCTGGCGGGACGAGAGTTACGTTTTCACAAAGAGAAAAAGGACATCCTGATGCTGGCGGTGGGGCAGCTCAGTGCAGCCAATACAGCCACTCTACCCTCTCACTAAACACTTATAACAAAGACATTATCACACACTATGTAGGGTACCTGGTGACTACAAGCCTTTCTAAAACCAATCCCTACTCCCTCAAATATGTGGTGCACTCTATGTATTAGAGCTGAAACAAGGTCCCTTTTGAGCACTTAGCTTTCAAATGCACTCTGCTCACTATGATGGCACCAGTAGCACCAGTAGTATTCAAGTTAACACTTTATCAAGGGTATGTACTCAACACAAGTGCCAATAGGGAAAAGTTTGAGAAAATAATAAATATTTAACACATGTCATTACATATCAAACAACATTTAACGGCTATTAAATTACTGCTTATCCATGTGGATTAAGTTCAAATTGTACAGGTTAGTGCATGTGTCGGTAAACTACTAATCTTACATATCGAGCACCATAAAGTTACATCTGTTTTTTTCTGATGATAAATGCCTATGTCGCAATGTTACAAATTCAGAATAGAGAGAGACTTTTGAACTCCGAAACTAGGAACGCCATTTTTAAGTGTCGTCCATGTCAACTTAACAAATTGAATTGAAATGTGCATAATGAGGGAGTAGGGAGCTGTTCCATAAAGCTTGTAAATGTCAAACTTTTCCCTAAAGCCAGGTAATCTAGCCTTGATTACATTATGCACACCATCTGTCCGTTTCAGCAGTTACCTTACTGTGCCTAGTTATGAAAAGGCAGCTTTCTCCAAACTACCTGTAAACATCCTTTATATCTGAGGGGTTTTATACATGTGACATTGTAGACCAACTAAACCCTTATTTTGCTGGTGAATGTATAGAAAAGCCAAAAAAAACGGAGCTTTTAAACATGGGTCTTAAATTAACTTACACTAAATGTGATAATGATGAAAAATCTGCTATGTGTAGAATAGAATATGTAAAGGATTGAACTGACTTATGAGACACCAGCAGAATGTATAATTGTGCAATGGACCTACAGAGCTTAAAGCTTAAGATTTTTTACATTTTGTGAGACACAGAATTAGAAGTTAGTTAATATGAGAAAGTGTACCATTAAGTGATTTTACGACAATTACTGTAAGATGAAGAAGATAAATTAAGATGACCTTTGAAGATAGTTGTAAAGAGAATTCACCACACTACAAATGATGTTTCTGCCTTTAGTCTATGGGCTGTTACTGTCGTGCCTTTTGAGATGAGCAGCTTGGTTTCAGAAACAAAAACGTAAAATATACCTATGATATCTCTTCACAGTAATAAGTGATTTGGTGCTACACACTACTCAACACTTTTGCCTGAAGTAAAGTAATGCTGTTATACTCAAGATGTGGTTAAATAAGCATCACTTCTGTCAATCTTATTTTTTGTTATAATCAGTGACTGCTTTCCCATGAAGGATTCAATGCTAAGTAAGTATTCTTTGAGCCAATGCTAAATGTATTTTCATATTTGTCAGCTTATTATAATGGAGGTAAAGTTACTGCCTCTAGTGTTTTTAAACTGTATACAAATCTGGCCCTTATATTAGGCGGTATGTATTTTGCAAACCACAAGCTTGGATCTGCCTTTGGGACCACAATAACCCATACATTTTGTACAATTAGTTTTTGTTTGTTTTCATATATTTGTTTTTTATTATTATTTTTATTATACAATTTTAATTTTACTATGCATGGTGTGTATGTTTCATGTTTTTTGTTATTACTCTAGACAGTATTGCTTTTTGAAGGTGTTTTTCAAAGCCTTGATTCTGTGTATTTTATATGACCAATTTGTAACTCTTGTTTATACATTTATTAGATTTATAAAATGCAATAAATACATAACTGATGCAAAATAATGTTTGTAGATTTTGTCTAAATATGACATTTTACCTGGCGGTGTGTTGAAGACCTTCCCTAGTGGTGGTAGTTCAAGTTTTAACAAATGCAATTTAGACCGAGATCTGGTTCAGGTTATTCTTAAAAATGGGTCTTAATTTTAAAGCTCTGGGAGGCGCTGTTAATATATTGATTTTATAAGGCCGTTTGATGAAGATATTTATTTATTAACTTCCGGTTCCGGACTATGGCCGGAAGAGGAGGGGCGTCAGTGTGCGCCGTTCCTCCGTTGTTCATTCAACATGGCGGCGGGACCGATCTCAGAAAGAAACCAAGGTAAATATAACAATTTCCACACTCTATACATGGATAATTTGTATACTAGATCGATGTATCCGATTACCATCGTTGTGATTTTCTTGTTGGTATAAAACCACTCAGTTAGACCTGACGCCGATCTATCACATGGGAGTTTGCTAGCTTTCTAACTTTGAGTCATTCATTATTTTTTTAGTTTGACATGCAATTATTAATCTTCTGCATTTATGAAAAACGTATTCATTTTTATTACTGTCAATGCCTTATATTTAAATTTTCTCGGCGCTGAAGCCTATGCGGTATCAGTTTTATGCATTGTTTGCTAAAGGCTAAAGTTAGCTTAGCATTTGCTCTCTATCTCTCACAGCCAAAACGCGCTGGTGAAAGTTCACTAAAGCACAAATGCCGGGTGCACATCTAATCAGGCTAAAAATCGTATTAACTCAAGTGAATGAGAAAGTGAGTATTCTAGCGGCATAATTAAATATTCAATATTGTGTGTTTCCGTACAGATGCAACGGTGTACGTAGGAGGGCTGGATGAGAAAGTGTCTGAGCCGCTACTATGGGAGCTCTTCCTACAGGCCGGTCCTGTGGTCAACACACACATGCCCAAAGACAGGGTCACCGGACAACATCAAGGTATGTAGTGTGCACGTGTGAAGTTTTATATGCTCAATGTAATAATCCCCTTTTCCTTCTGCTCTTTGCTACAGGGTATGGGTTTGTGGAGTTTCTTAGTGAAGAGGATGCAGATTACGCTATAAAAATTATGAATATGATAAAGCTTTATGGAAAACCTATAAGGGTAAATAAAGCCTCTGCACACAATAAAAATCTTGACGTTGGCGCAAACATCTTCATTGGAAATCTGGATCCAGAGATAGATGAGAAGTTACTCTACGACACATTTAGTGCTTTTGGTGTCATCCTTCAAACTCCCAAAATCATGCGGGACCCAGACACGGGCAACTCCAAGGGTTACGCTTTTATCAACTTCGCCAGCTTTGATGCCTCAGACGCGGCAATTGAAGCTATGAATGGCCAGTATCTTTGTAACAGACCAATTACAGTGTCATACGCCTTCAAGAAAGATTCAAAAGGAGAGCGCCACGGTTCAGCTGCAGAGAGGCTCCTGGCTGCACAGAACCCACTGTCCCAGGCAGACAGACCTCACCAACTTTTTGCAGATGCCCCACCGCCACCTTCTGCCCCAACCCCTGTCCTCACCACGCTGGGAGCAGGGATGGGAATGGGTATGTGAGGTTTTTATTGTGTATAATCTTTGTTAATTTGTTAACTTTGAATGACTACTACAAGATAATGCATTTTTTTTAATACAGTTATACACTTGTTGAATTATTGAGGTGTAAAACAACTTGACAGATGCTTTAGTGCCTAAAATCACTCGCCTACAAATGAATACTTGTAATTTGGTGCATTGTTTTTGTGCAGGTATGCCTCCGTCTTTCCCACCTGTTCCTCCTCCGGGATCAATGCCTCCAACAATGCCCTCGATGGGCATGCCTCCATCTGGTGGGGGCCCAGGACCACCGGGTGGTGCGCCCTACCCTCCGGGCAGCATGCACCCAGGTAAGTTTTACATTAGGGTTTCTGTAATATAGGGCTACACAATAATTTTTATTTTTATGACAAATATTGCGATTAGATTGAGATATTGTTTTTAAAACCAAGATGCCGTTCAAAGCACATTTTAAACCTGTCTGAAGCATTAACGCTGGAAAGATGACAACAATATTAACTGTTAAACTTCCACAAGAAGCACATGTTTGTAGAAGTTAAACCTACAATTAGCTATTTGCAACCATTGAAACTGTGATTTCGATTTGACTGTGATTAATTGTGCAACCCTACTGTAATGCACTCCAGTTGTTTGACTAAAAACCACAAAGCAGTGAGTTTCCTCCATCTGTTGTGTTGAGTGTTGAGTAACACGCTCATCCTCATCTCGGAGCAAACCAGCTGCATGTTGTATTCCCATTGCTGAATTTAACCTTGTTTTCAGTGACTTTGTTTTGAACAATATGGCATTTTTATTCTCCACAACACACAGCAGTCAATGTTAAAGACATTTTGTGTGTCCTAGGGATGCCCCAGATGTCCATGCCTCCTGGCCCTCCCGGGATGGTGCCACCTCCTCCTGCACCTCCTGGATCCAGTCAGCCTCGGGCTCCTATGCCTCCGAGCATGCACCCTCCCCCACACATGGGTGGGCCTCCCAGGGCTTATGGACCTCCTATGGGTAAGCGTGTAGTTTATAGTGTTGTTGATTAGGCTAAAGAAGATACATGGGACAGAAAATGAGAATAGAAAAAAACTAAACTCCAAGAGCTCTTGTGACGCGAGAGAGAACTAGTATTTCTTTCTAGAAGAACGACTAGGCTCTATATCTCTTGTACGAGATAAATGTTTCAAGACTACTTAGGGGGCTGATGTTGTTTTTTAATCTATTTTGTCATATTTTTATTGCGAAGTTAGTTTGATTTCACATTAAATGTGTATATTTAATTAATAATCATTTTGTTGAGGACGTTTACAATATAATGTCCCCAACTTGATTTTACCGTTGAACGACCGTCTATATCCTCTCTTGTTCAGGTCACCCGGGGCCTCCATCGATGAGAGGACCCCCGCCTCCGATGCCTCCTCCTGTGTACACGGGTGGACCCCCACGACCTCCACCCTTTGGCTTCCAGAGAGGACCTCCCATGCCCCCAAGACCACCCAACGTTCCACCCATGAGAGCACCAATGCCACCGTAATCCATCTGCTACATTCACAATTTCTTTTTTTAAAATACGTTATCAATATCTTTACTTCTGTTAATGTTGAATAATTTAACTGCTTGTTTGTATTATGGGTCATTGTACAGATGATGGAGATGATCGGAAAATAAAACTTTTAGTACAAATCTTTGTTGCATTGTTATGATCTGTCATTACATTAAAATACTAACGTTCAATCAATCTGCTTAGATCGATCACCCCTGAAATCACAAGAGCCGGTAAAATGGATTATTTATTTGCTGACTGAGTGCAGTTCATTGGGTCAGAACCAGTGATTAAACCAATGTAAAATGGCACACCAAAGATGGTCCACCAAGTAAAAAGCTTAATTAATAATCAATACGACATTGAGTGACTAGCACAGAAACAAAACAAAGTTAGACCTCTTCATTAACTATTAACTCTCCCTGTTGTCCAAGGGAATTGTACATCAGCCCAATCAACTACTCAACTGTTCTAATCTGATGAAATGGATTATTGTTATAAAATACACAAAAACTTGCTTGAAAATGCCATGCCACTTTATTAGGAACACCTAGATAAAAGCACTTATGAGACATACATGGCAGCAGCTCGAGCCATTTTGGTATAAAATTCAATACTGGTCTAATATAAATATTTAAGAAACTGAAATTTTACACAAGAAATGCTCCACAGAAGACAAATTATCCAGTGAGAGGCTGGTGTGTGTGTGAAAATGCCTTGATGCCAGAGACATGTTTGAGAGAATAGAAAGTAATAAGGCATCGGAAACCTAAATAACCTTGGTCAATGTGCAACATCAGTAGGATACCTCACAGGGGGCCCTCATTAGGTACTGGGGCTAACAGTTCGAGATTTGTGTGTGAACAATAGCACAAGTCTGAAGCATTGTTACAGTGACTGGTTCAGTACCACACAAAAAAAACCCTAAACCTTTTTGTAAGGGGTGATGTCATTACGTCGCCTGTCAAAAGGGGTTCACGTTTGTTCACGCGCGTCTCGTGGTGTAGTGAAAGTGATGGAGATGTGGTCGGCATAGCAACAGGAGTCAGGTGTTGCTGCACGTGCGTGACCGCAACATTTCCTGTGTTTCGCCACTGCTTTATTTGTGAAAGTAGATGGAAATTAAAGATGTGTTTTACTGCGCATGCGTAAAAGGAAACGCCGTTCACCCAACATGGCACGTTTCTAATAATCTCACACACAATCCTGTTATTATCTTAATTGAATAAACGCCATCTATGAGGCGTGCGTAAGATGTGCGTTGGTTATGCGCCACGACACGAGCCCATTCAGAAACGAAGGCGTGAATGTGGTCGTGCCTCGGAGGGTGTAGTGTGGGGGAGGGGACCCATCTTCACTGACTGTGTGTGGATGGCGTGGGCTTCTCTCTCCTCTTCCTCCAAACCGCGCAGCATCATCACCATCACCAGCGCCACTCGGTTTACAGCAACAGCCGCGTGCGCACCGCCATCCGCCTCCCCATCCTCCTCCCTGTCCTCTCCATCTCATCTGCGGGCTCAAGGGGGACACGGAGCTGCACGGATCGAGGTAAGATTCAACCCAAACCATTCTTAGCACTTTTACACTATTTTGTGAATGAAGACATCAGTCGCAAATCGATGGGCGTTTGTTTCTTCTCACAGCAATTAATATCGATTTTGGCCTGTAATTTCTGTCGTGACAAGCTGCTGACAGTCAGTGTGATTTTCCTGAACGATATCACCGCAGATCATCGGCTAATAATTGGCTGGGATTTGTGGCAGATTTGTTTTTAATCCGGGATTATTCTGGACTGTATAATTGGCCTGTTGGGCCTTTTAGCCACTTAATCCGCGCATCTGCAGCCATTGGACCAATATTGCCAAAGTAAATATTATACATGAAATGAAATGGGTTACTCTGTCTGAGGAAGCCCAGAGGAAGATTGTGGCCATTTCTTTGACGACGTTATCCTCAAGTGTTGAGATTAACCATCGCGATACTTGGCAAATCGGAATCTCCCAGTGCTTTTAATAGTATTTGATGTGATCGCTTGTCTGTCTTTGGCCTTGCAACAAAAGCGAGAGTGGTAAGGCGATACTGATTGATTTTTTTTTAACGGGGAAAAGGGGCTGAGAGGAGGGGAGGATATAGGCATCACAAATGAGCTGCTGCCTGGTCTGCTCAAAATACATCCCCTCCATCCCCCTCTGCGCGCTCCGCCCCCCCTCCGCGTGCATCCCGAGGCCTGCTCTGGTGACAGCGCTGTGTGCGGCTGGACAGAGCTCGTCAACTTGACAACAACGAACCAGGAAAGTGGACGTAATGCCTTCCCTAGAGTCTTTGTGGCATTTGGCTCAGTCGTATTAAAAATGCATTTAGCCGACCTGTTGATATGCCCATTGCCAGATTGCTCAGCTTTATTAATGCTTATCAGAAATATTGAAATCTGCAATTATGAATCAAACTACTGGGTGATGCCAACATTGTAATAGGCTAGAATCCATTGTTGTGACTAACTGGCCACTCACCAGAATGTACCCCACCTAAAACCCATAGTAACTGGTGTATATGCTCCACTCACAGGAATGAGTTAAAGAATTGATATATTGAATCTTGCCCATGTCGTGAGATATCTGCATTTCCCATGGTACCACTCTGACCTTTTCATTTGGCACGACGAGCTTCCCACTATAGAGCTAAACACGAAATCCCACTAATCATCATTGTGCAGCCGCTCTCTGTTCACCCACACAGAGGTCCACTGAGGCGGTAAAAGTCAAAATGAGTTTGTTGAGTTGTTTTTCATCTTTCTACATGATAGTACTTGGCTCCGGTGCAGCCCTTGATGCATGTTTGTGTTTCGTGTTGAATCTTCCAAAGTGTTTACAAACCTCTAAGTGCCGGTCTGCAGATATGATTAGGGTTGAGTGCTGGTCTTTAGGCCTCTCTGACCAGACCCAGGGGAACCGGCTTTGATCTGCCCACCACAAGCCCCTCGCTGTACGCACTAAAGCAGGTGATCAGCAACTTCATGGGGTTGAGACCATGGGGGTGGGGGGTATTTTTGGTTGAGGTCTTGTTTAGTCCTTGTTTAGACCATAGGTTAGGCCTGTTTAGATCTGTTTTTTTGACTAATTTGATCCTGATTTAGGCCTGGTTTAGATCCACTCTCCCTGGTTGAGACCTGGTTTAGAGCTAATTTAGGCCTGGTTTAGACCTAGTTATGGTTGGTTTAGTATTGCTTTCGTCCTGGTTTATCCCTAGTCCTGGTTTAGATCCACTCTCCCTGGTTGAGACCTGGTTTAGAGCTAATTTGATCCTGTTTAGTCCTGATTTAGTCACACCTTTTTCTGGTTCAGATCTTATTTACACCTGCTTTAGACCCAGTTTAGGCCTGGTCTAGACCTGGTTAATACTCAATGACACTTAAAGAAAGCTAGAGACGTACTGGATGACATACAAAACCTCATCTGTATGATATTTGTTAAACTGTTACTTCTGCTTGTCTGGTTTTGAGTGAGAATAGCCACAAGGTAATGATTCATCTTTTGGATCCTTCACCAAAACACACCCAATTAGTGAAAAATCTTATCCTTAATGCTGGTGTTTCATGGGTTTTTAAACGAACATAAGCTAAGATTACACACGGTTGCTCCTTTAATGGGGCAGAAAATCCTTGCAACTATATGGGTGGATTGGAAACCACCCTGTACATATCCCTATACAAGAATACAGCTTTACCAATAGGGTTTTACAATGCAGGCCACACCCCCCTTTCCCATAAGCCATTTTGAAAACCAATAATAATGGCAACATGATTGTCTCGACTGTACAATATATCAACTAGCACATAAACACTTGAGTTAAAGGCCATTATGTGAGGTCTAGATTATTCTTTTCTGTGGAGTTTGTCATGGGCATGTGGGTAATGCAAAACCCAAACTGTACAAAATAATATGATCAAATCCAGCAATGTTACACAAATGCCAAGATTGTTATGTTTTGACTGGTATTGCTGGATTGTTTGTTATATTTTTAGCAAGATATTATTTCAATGAGATTTTGAAGGCCAAGGAAGAAATTATGTTTGATACCCCGTCTAGGAGCCATTATTTTGGTTCATTCATTTCAATTGTATTTATATAGCCTCAGAGGGATGATTCTTTGCCATTGCCAGATAGGGCCAAAGATACTAACTTCATGTCAGTAAAAAAGCAGATGATTAGTTTAAATTCTTATCAAATGTAAAATGTTAGATCTTTTTGGCTCAATGGATAGAGCATTTACCCCTGAACTATAAAATGCACTATTGCTTTACAATTGTGAGACATGTAGGGTTAGTGCTTTAGTGGAAGTCCATGCCATCTAGAGTGCTTCTAGTGTATATTATAGTACTCTGTCTGACTCATTTTCTTTATTTATTCCTGTTTGGCGTGTGTGGCATGTGTGTGCGTATTCCAACAACTGTGGCCCAGTGTACACCCTGAACAGTTGCCAGTTAGCCTTCATTATGCTCAGACACGCACACACACACACAAAAGCACACGCACACACAAAAGCACACGCACACACACACACACAAAAGCAAATGCACACACAAAAGCACACGCACACACACAAACACACACACACACAATCACACGCACACACACACACAAAAGCACACACACACACACACAAAAGCACACGCACACACACACACATAAGCACACGCACACACAAAAGCACACGCACACACACACA
>JAVQKC010117132.1:0-15639 GCA_036025475.1 Philypnodon macrostomus
CATTCACTCCACAGTCACACCAGTGGTGGTAAGCTACTTGTGTAGCCACAGCTGCCCTGGGGCACACTGACAGAGGGGGTGGCAGCCAGTCTGCGCCTACAGCCCCTCCAACCACCACCGCATTCATTCATTCATTCATTCATTCATTCATTCATTCATAGGCAATGCGGGTTAAGTGTCTTGCCCAGGGACACAAAATCACAAAATAATCCTTATCGTAATATAAGCAAATGCAATATCCACAAGAAGCCACATGTATTGCAATAATGTTATGACAAAAATCAGAAAGTAGTGCCTGGAGCCAAAATGTATGGCTATATAAAAGCTTTTAATGAAATGGTCATAATTTAGTCCTGATTAATCCCTACATTTCAGAACTGATTTAGGCCTGGTTTAGTCTTTATTAATTTTTAATTTAGTGACCATACTGGGTATCCATCACATTGTTATTGTAATATTTAACAGTTATCATATTTTGCATTGTAATATTTAACAGTTACCATATTTTGCATGTGTTCCTAATATTGTGCAGCCCCATTATAATATTTTTTTTTATTTCACTGTATGTTTGACCTGTTTCTCAATCATCTTCATCCCAAACCCAAGGATCTATCGCCAAAGACTCCATTATCCCCCGCATCCCCAGACAGCACTACTGCTCCTATGGCCAGATCCCTATGTCCCCTTCCTTCAGCTTCTTGTCCCAGGACTCCCCCCTCCCCTCCCCCTCTGGCGCTCCATCCTACATGCTTCACTGTGATGCAGGTAGCCTTGAACAGTGTCCCTCCAAAGCAAGGGTCATGTCTCAGTTTGTTTTGCAGTGCACTCACCCTAATCCCAGTCCTCACTTGCCCAGTACATTTGATGCTACTGGTGCAGTTTGTGTGTGCGTGTTTGAAAGGTAATGCCTAAATGAAAGCCTCTTATTACGCTAACTTCTCTGCCCTCTACCATGTTATAATGTTACCTCTTCAAAAACCTCCCTGGTTTCACTTCATTTTTTGACTAATTCTAAATTCTGAGGCGCTGACCTTCTCAGGAGCTAAATATATTTGGCTTTTACTTGGCTCTACATAGATAAGTGAAGAAAACCCACCTTGCTACTTACTACTTTGCTCCAGTAGTGAAGTGGGCCTTAAAGGAACATGCACATAAACTGAGCTTTTTCAGTAGCGCGATCAAGCTCCCAGAAAGATACAATTTTAATAAATTGCATTGCATCTTTTGTAATTATAAAAATTAATATAAAAACTAAATGCTAATATACAGGTAAACCAATTTAAAAATAATCATAATACTTTTTTACATTTTTACATTTTTAATCATTGTTGAGCATTTCAGCACAGATCATATTTCTGATTAAGTGGAAATCAGTCATCTTTGGTGCGTTCACTGATTTCTGGGGCTTTTGTATAACCTTGCTCAGAACTTGAAATGGATGCATGTACGCGTTTAACCTTACAAATAGAATTACATAATGTGTTATTCTTGCTCTCATAATCAACACACATATTATTGTTGTTATGGTTTAAGGCCGTCGCAGGTTTTCCTTGGCCCAGACCGACTCCCTCCTCATGCGGATGCGCTCTGTGGCCAGTGACGAGCTGCACCAGATGATGCAGAGGAGGATGAGCCAGGAGAACCCCATTCGAGCCAGTGAGACCGAGTTCGTCCAGAGACTTCAGAGGCTCGTGGTGCTGGCTGTCAACAGGCTTATTTACCACGGTATTAATGTATTCAGGCTCTGCTCTCAGTGCTGTTGCACACAAAAGGAGTTCAAATTATAGGCTTAGTCACATAACTTTGTAAAACTGATGTAAAAGTCTTCTCTTATTCCTTGTAACACATTTTGATAATGCAGTTTAGGGTTGGACTTTTCGGACTACGATTTGACTGCTCTAGAATCTAATAAACAAAAGATTAATGCATCGTGTGAAACCAGACAGACTCGGTTATGTTGAGATCAGGTTTTTGGAGATAAATCAGGTGAAGATAGACACTAACTAGAAGTCAAGGCAGTGGTCTTATTACAATTATAGTAAATAATAATCCTCTAAAAATCCTGAATATATCTTGCTCACAAATAAACACTATAGTGACTTTGATAGTATTGCATTTGGGGTCTAATTCTCTTTCGATTTTTCAGATGTTAGTCAGGACTTGTTTGACCTGCTGAATATCCCTGACTCCCTGGATCACCAGCTGTACACCCCTGAACCAGGTGACCCCACTTCAGAGGAGAGCTCCACCTCCGTCCCACACTCTCCCACCCCCTTCACCCTGCCTCCTGCCAGCAAGAAGAGTCTACAAAAGGACATACTCAAACTCATGATGGACGGAATCAAAATCAGCCTAGTAAGACATGATGTTCGTAGAATGGCCAGACAAACCTTAAAGTGGGTCTTGAAGCTCTTCTGTTCAAACTCATTTATGTTAACTGACCGATTGTAACCATTCATATGAATTGGGGCAGGGTTCATGTGGTTCACCATATGTTGCTACTGGCTCCTGTTTCATTATCTATTTAATTGCATTTAAAGGTAGCTTCACCTACATTAATTATTGGCCCCTGGAAATCCATTTCAAAAACTGTGATAAGAGCAGGGTTTTTTTGTAAAGGAAAAATTACATATGAGGAAGACTGTCCATGCTAACATCTTCTTCATACCAGTATTCTTATACCATACTGATGCATTTGGTTGTATTTTTCCCATAGGGCAGTACAGGCAGAGGTGGGGCCCCCCATCACCAGTGGAGGAGGATCCTGTGGTCTTGTCGGGACACCTTTAGGGTCCAAATTGGACGCCTGCTTGTTCACACTCTGAGTCCTGCTCTGCCCCTGTCTGACAGAAAAGAGGCTCTAGATTTTGTGTTTGATCATAGACACTTGGACATCCTCAAAGAGAGCCTTAGTCCTGGTCTAGAGGTAGGGGAATTCATAAACTCACAGAATACATTTAGGTGGGTTAGAGGTTGAACTTAACTTTACGACCAAAATAAGAAAATCCTTTTATTTTTTGCTTTTTTATGTTTTATTTTGAACGGTAATAGGCTAAATGCACTTTCCTCATTTCCTCCGCAGTTATGTTCATATGTGTGGCCAAGTATATTCACAGGATTTTGCAATTGTTTTGTCAATTCTGTATGTATATATTTCAGATATTATGTCTACAGCCACCAGCATTTTTTTCCAGCATTGGACATTGCTGTTCTGTACATTAAAATGAATGAATTCATGATTATAATCGTTTTCCTCTCTCCCTGTCCTCCAGCATGGCCCCAAGTTGTCTCTATACTTATATGAGATGCTACATGATCACAAGGACAGTTTGACCAAAGATGAACAAAATGCAGTGGGTGTTTTCATGACCTCACTCAAACTCTGTGGCCACCGCTGCATCCCGCCCAACGCTCCACATAAGCATGACCTGCTCAAGGCTATCAAGGAGGTAAGACTACAAACCATTGTTAACATCTTACACAAGCTTTTCATGTCAGTAATGTGTCTCTTGTTCAAACAGGAAAAGTTCAAGTATGAAGCAGAAGAGAAAACAAGCAAAGTAGCCTGGGAAAAGAAAATGACCAGTACTCAGAAAAGGTGAGTATTTTTTTTCCTGTTATAGTAAGTATTTTTGTTCCTCTTCTATACATAAACTCTTTAATGTTTCTCTGCAGTCTCATCCAGAGGCTCGATGGAAAGTCCAAGGACATTTCTAAGATTGCTGCAGATATCACTCAAAATGTGTCACTGCGGCAAGGCATGGAGAGGAAGAAAGTCATCCAGCACATCAGAGGCCTGTACAAAACCAATATCAGCGCGAGTCGGCACTGGCAGGAGCTGGTGCAGCAGCACACTCACGATCGGTGGGACCTTTACTGTACTACATATAGTGATTCCAGAGCCATAGGCAGGAGGTGTACGTAGAGATGCATGTATAGTCTGCTAGCTAATGGCCACCTGTGTAGTTTGACAGATACCATATAATCCAGCAGTCTGAATTATTTCATACCACCTCTAAAAAAACATACAAAACATAAAATATTAATTACACCAGAGTAATGCATTGCTAATCAAGGTGCAAAATAGGGAACCAGCTCTAAACCATGAATAAACCATGATTAATATTTGTGTGCCAAGACTAATCAAGGATTGTAATACAACATTTGTTCCATGTCAGTCTTTTCAATAGTGTTTTTTTTTTTCTGTTCAAAACTACTATAAATGTTACTGAGGAATGTATCATCTATTCCAGTGCTGTTTGGTACGACCCGACCTGCTACCCCACGTCCTGGCAGCTGGACCCGACTGAAGGCCCAAACCGGGAAAGACGGCGGCTGCAGAGATGTTACCTCACCATCCCCAACAAGTACCTGCTCACGGACCGACGCAAGCCCGAAGGTGAATATAGTGTTGTTCAGTGTAAAGTACATTTGTCTTGATGCCTGCTGTGTCGTCAGGTTCACTGACATGAGCTCTGTGTTTCTTAGACACTGTGAAGTCTGCTCTGTCGTTCATATTTGAGGAGAAGACGCACTCCTCTTTCTCATCCACGGTTAAAGACAAAGCCACCAGTGAACCCATCAGGTAGATATCTGCTATTTCTATGTTTTTGACTAAACCCTGTGTGAAGATTATATGTGTTAAAGGTACAAATTAAGCTTTTTGAATTGATTTTACCCCTAGATTAAAATGTCATGTTTTATAATGTAAACAAATGCAATACTTATTTAAAATGTAAGGTCATTTTGGGGGGAGCTGTTGCTTTCCATTTGCTAATAGATCACAATCGGTGCAAGACACTTTAAGGTCCTCTTTCCCCCTACTGGCCACACCCACTTCACAGCCAATACAAACAGTAGTAGCAAGTTAGAAAGTTCAACCGATGTAGCTTCAGCTCTTTAGAAGGTCAGCATCTCAGCATATATGAAAAAATATTAAATCTACTAGAATCTTTAACATTGAGTAAAAGATTACTTGTGGTTTCACTCCAAATGCTGGCACTATAGTTTTATCATTGCAAGATAGGGTTAATTCTTTACTGGAGATCTATACTCTCTGTCTGTCTCTAACCCCTGAGTAAATATTACTTCCCTGATAGACAGTTACGATGAGCACAGGAGGAATATAAATGTCTTATCAACCGATGTTAGGCTCTTTCATTTTCCATCTCCTTATATATATATATTTTTTTTTTATATAAAACCTGTCTTTTGTGTCCCCAGGTTCACCAGGCGCTGCATTAGCGTGGCCCCCTCCAGAGAGACGGCGGGGGAGCTTCTTCTGGGTAAGACACTGACCGCTGCTCACAGCTGCGCCATGCATAATAATATATTAAACCCAGCACTGACTAATGGACTGTACACAGTGGCAGGTGGCAGGCATAAGAGAATATTACTGTGCCTCTGCTCTCACATAAGGGTTTGTTCACTGAGGGACAGCTCTTGTGTTTTTTTTGTGTAACTCTTTTGTGTGTTCTTTATTGCAGGGAAGTCTGGGATGTACTTTGTGGAGGATAATGCTGCTGATTCTCATGACAACCAGGTAAAACGTGGCTAATGTTTTGGGTCGCACTGATTAGTTTGTTCCGTTGTTGTAGTCAGGTTTTAGATTTACAGCAAACAAATGGTTTTTAAAAACTTTTATTATTACCTCCGCCAAGGAGGTAATGTTTTCGGTAGCGTTGGTGTGTGTGTCTGTTAGTAACTTTACATAAAAACTACTGCACGGATTTGGATGAAATTTTCAGGCATGCTGTGACACAAGGGACTGATCTGGATCATGGTCTGGATGTAGGGTTTTGAATGAATATGCACTTCTAAAATAAACTGTTCTACATAGAACCGTCAACAAATGTCACGGGACAGGTTACCAAAACAACAGTAACAGCCTAATCTGGCAAGAAGCTGAGAAGATATGGAAATCTTGGAAGTCAACAGGTTTTAGGAGTGCATATAGGGGAAATTAGCTATCTTGGTGGAGGTTCATGACCCCTATGGGACCCTAGACACACTTACTTTGGCAGAGAGCAATGAAACTTGGTACAGTGATTCTCCACAGTGTACCCAACATAAAATATTATTATGACTTGGTTAAGCATATAACAAGATTGAATTGAAAGTTGTAATGATGGTTCTCACATTTAAAAAGAAAAAATAAGCCAATCAGGAAGTACCTGCGCTCATATGTGTTTTTACAGGACTTCTTGCTGACAGCGATCATCGTCTTCTTATGGTTGGTGTGTTCGTCAGCTTGGGCTAAAGGTCTTCAAAATGTGAAAGATGCAACAGACACAGACGGCATCAACAAGACTCTGGCTCTGTGTAGAGGCAACAATGTCACATGTTCAGTCACAGAGTACGCCAACCTGAGGAGCCTCAACTTCTCTGTGGTAAGGATAGTGCTGTAGTACATAGTAATTCTAAATCATGTACTTGAGATCCTACTCTTTCAGGTGTATAGTATACATGTCTAAGATGGAGGGACGATTCTCTGTCCCACATTTATAGTTTATATAATGCTAATGTTTCATAAGTCAAAACCAAAGGCAACAGTGTTGAAATGAATACTGTTGTTTGGAAAATAGAACTGTCCATAAAACTGAGACGACAAATTGGATAGCAGAGGTGAGAAATACAAACTAGTTAATTAGATAATTACTTACCATACTTGGAACATACTCAAGCACTTTCAACATGCAAAAAAACCACAGTATACCATGACCATAACCATGATTTACCGTGAAATATGAAGTCATTACAGAATCTCTTTTTCTGCATTTCTCCTGCAGGTGTTTGGATACCTGAACATGTTTGTGTGGGCTGGAAACGCCTGGTTTGTTTACAAAGAGACACGCTGGCACTCACAGAAGTTCTCATCTCAGCCCGGACCAGGACGACAGCAGGTCCCAGCACCTATTTAGAATATACAGCCAAAACACAAAGAGACATGACCATATATAGACCCTTTCAACGTTTGTAAACAGAAAGTTCTAAATTCAGGAATGTTGTCAACTGGAGGCAAGACCATAATTCATTACATTGACATTAGCATCAGCCACAAAATATTGCAAATGAAGAGGGCTCTGACAAAGTCCATCCACTCTGCTACATGTAGGTGATGTCAGAGCCTGGTTAGGAAACATTAGCGAAGGTACCTCACGTTGTATGTTTATTTAATGTACACAATAGTTAGACTTTTGGCAAAATTATAGATTTTTAGGATATAATAATTCTGAGCATATTATTGTGGTCATCTTCAACATTTCTGTGAGGACTTGTCCAGTAAAAGCCTCACCACAAACACTACTTTTTTGTAAAGTTAACTCACTTTTCCTCCAGGTGCCTTTATTCCGGAATTTTCAACATTCCATATGACAAACATTTCAAAGGATCTATAGACACACTTAATTACAGTATACACATGCAATTGCACATACATTTGGGAAGTCCAATAATAAACTATGAATCAAAATACACATGTGCCTTGTTAGGCTATTTAGCAACAACTTTTTTATTTGCTTTAGGATGCACCGATATATCAATCGGCTCAACATTAGTGGTATTCAGAGGGTTCAGGAGCCACTAAAAATGACTTTACATGTATGGGGACTATTTACATCATGTTTAGAAGGAGCCAGAGAAAAAAAGCCGGTCGACATCATGCTCAACATGCAGAACGCTAGTCTGAACTCGAAAATATTTTTTGTCATCCTGTTATGGATTAATAAATATTTAGATTATGTAGATTATTTGTTTGCATAACTTTATATAAAAACATAGAGACAGCCTAAGAAAACCAAAAAATATAAATATTGGGATCAATATCAGCCAAACTGGTGATATTATGATACTATACTGGTATAATAATAAGTGCCTTATTAGGTTATTTAACAACCACTTGATTTTCTTTGCACATTCAAATTTGACCTGACATGAGAAGAAAGATTTGCAGAAACCACAATATTAGGGGATTGTTTTACAGTCACTAGTACCGTAATATAATATATACAACCAAAGCGACTTGCCCACAGAATGTCAGTGTGCCTTTGTTGTACTTGAGCTATATTTTTATAGATTATAAAAGGCACAGGTTGTGACTAAGAGTTGTGCAGGCTTGTCTTAGAACTATTGACTGAATTTTCCTATTTTTCAGAAATGAATTCAAAAATGTCTTTGCTTAGTAATAGTTCAGAGGTTTAGCGTTTTAAAAAATGTATTTTTACACAATTTTGTTACATATAGCTACATCTATTGACAGGTATTGCAATATTCATTTGACTTTTTAACATTTTACACATTTTGTACAGTTTTGTATCTGCGGATCATTTCCCTCTAGTGGCAGGTTGCTGACACTACAGCATTTAACTTTAAACTTTCTGTGTAGTTATGAATATACTTGTGATCATTTTAGAACCCCCCCAATTTTACATCAGTGAGAAATGATTGTACAAAGACTTTTAGATAAATAGCAGAAAAACATTGAACAGGTAATTTCTCAGTTTTCATACAAGTATTCACTGCGTGGGTTCAGCCAAAGTTTGAGCTTTTGATCTCGTCTTTTTTATGTTTTGATTTAGTGATTAGGTGTAAGTTACAGAAGGCCTTCCTTAAACCTTTGAATGTAGTAGTTTTATATTTAATTATGTATTTCTTTTATTGGAAATCTCTGGAATGCCACAAGAGCATTTCATCTCAATGACATTTTACTGATGTTTTAGTCTTGTCTACACAATGTTCTAGTATTTCAGTCTGTTAGGAAATTGATTAGACTTTATGTTTAATATGTCAATTTGTAAAATAAATCTTATTTCTTCAAAATATTTTCTTCTTAGAACATGTTTCTGTACAAACTCCTACGAATACCATTACCTTGACAAAACATGTGTGGTGTACTGGTTATGCCCCAAGCGTCATCTTTTTTTGCTATTATTTCTGTCTTGCTAATTTTGATGCACATTATAGAAAGTCATTGTTTTTCAATAAAATATTCTTGATTTGTTTTATGTCTCTTTGGGCTTTCCTTTAGAGGTACATAGTACATTCGATTTCTCTCTCTCATTACATTGTAGTTACGTCAATAGTATCTATCTTGTTTACATATAAACAGATAATTGCAATTTAAAAATCACAGGGGAATAATATTTACTTGGGCCAACACTTTTGGAGAGAAACTGTGTAAAGTTGCATCATCAAAGTCATGTAGATTGTATTGAAGATACATGAATTGTGTCTGTTTTTTGGTTTGTTTTTTTAAATACTGTTGCAATAACTTGACAATGCAGGTCTTCTCAGTCCAATGCAGGTCTTCTCAGTCCAATGCAGGTCTTGTTTTCTGCCAGTAGATGTCAACGTAGAGCCGTACTTGACCACTCATCAAGTCCTACAGGCCTAGTAAGGGCGTTCTGGGACTGGTGATTTTATATTTAATGATTTATTTGCTCTAATGTAGGTTATTTGGTTGACTATAGACATGCCTGAAGATGAAGGCCACTTGTGGATGTTGGCACCTTCCAATATAATGTAGCTTCAAATGTGCTGCCAACCATGTAACATAATAGCCTTCCACACTTGTTATACATTGTGCATATCTCTTTTTATTAAATATGGGATGAGATTTAGATGAGTTTTGTTAGATAAGTATACATTTATTACATTATATTGTTGCAATGTGAGCCTAGTAGACTATTTTAAATCTGTGAAAACCTGACTCTAAACATAAGGATATCTGTGTAGGCAGAAAGAGAACTATAGACCTAACTATTAGGCCTAATGGTGATAGGGTATACTTTCCTATTTGAATCTTTATATAGGCCTACTAGAGACTAGGCTATGCAAGTTTGTTTACATGATTTGTTGTAACCTAAAAGTTATAAAGGGTATATTAGTATTACTATGCAATAGAAAGGGATGCTTTAAAAATGTTTGTCAAATAGAATGTTGAAAATTCCGGAATGGAGGCGACTGGAGACTGGAGTTAACCACAAAATGGAAAACTATTGTGGTCTTCAACATTTATGTAAGGACTTGTCCAGTAAAACCTAAAAATCAATAATGTTGCCACTAGCCAAAATGCTAATTGTTACTAATGTGATGTGTACATTAAATAAACATACAATGTGAAGTACTTTCACTAATGTTCCTTTAGAATAGCTATGCGTGTTATGTATAGTACGATAAGTACAGCAATATACTATGAGCGAAATCTAATTACTTTAGGCTTAGCATCTCTATGTGAACTTTTGAACCCACGTTGTACCCTTTCAACGGCTCAACCTGTCAACTTTCCGGAAATAGCCGACGTTTTCCGAGTCTTTACGACGTTGACGTCGGCTGCACATATCTCGTTCTTTCGTTTTCGTGCGAAGGAGAGAGAGGAAAAACGGCTCTCAGCAAAGCAACAAGAAGGAAGAGCAATGGCGACACTGGCTCGCCAAATACCAAGTCCGGATAGCTTCATTTGCCAGCCTTGGTCTTCCTTCGTCAGTGCAGCTCAATTACCTTTTGTTGACAGTAAGTTGAGCACGGCGGTTGCGTTGTTGTTTTCGCGGACAAAGTGTCAGGGAAGTGCGTGGCGAAACTGTGTGTGATTGGAGTTGAGTAAGCTCCTCCACCACCACCATGCAGTCAACACGCAGGGTCTGTCAAAGCGCAGCAAACTATCTGTCAAAAATACTATTGCGACTAAATGCATTATATATAGACGGGCTTTTCACAGTCGTGCATGTGCGTGTGTATGGTGCGGACTTTGCGCTTTTTGGCACGCGTGCAGTCATGATCCCATCCACTGTCCAGCTGTAAGTTTGTTAGCTTTGACAGCTCCACTTGATTTAGGAAGGCTAAAGCTAATGCTAACCCCGTAGCCTGCCCCTGAGCGAGCAGCATGGCTCCACTACTACGCATGGCTCCAAAGTTTGTTGTGAAAGCCCAGTTGTGTTTGTAAAAGTGGTTGATTGGTGTGTGTGCACTCGTAGATTCGTCTTTGGACATCACATACACTGAGCCTGCCCGCCTCAATGAAGCCCTGAAGCTCGGTAAAGAAGGTAAGCGACTTACTATGTGATTGACTGTCACGTATTTTGTTTTTGTATTGAGTTACATGGGTGTCACCCCAGCGAGACGACATTTTTATTTTTACTCACCAGTGGTCACCTCCACAGAAACTCACACAATATACATTTTGATAAGCATAAATGTAATAATGAATTTTATTTATTGAATAAAAGCTGCACTTGTAGAATGGTAGTAAAAGCCTTTTCGCCCCTGAAAGCTACGTTTACTAAATTAAAATGGCAGAGAGCTACTTATTTTTTGTAACATACCCCTGATGTTCATCTGTAGTTTAGTTTAACTTAAAGAAAAAAAAATCCCCTCAACAATTACCTATAGATTTTGAAAATGTTGCAGACCACAGCTCAATTTGAAATGAATAAAAAATATATAACTATGTGACTAATCATGCTTATGTAATAATTCATAAATTCTTTGGGGAGCTACTGGCATAAACCACCATATTTACATTCTTTACATTTCTATTTGCATGGAAGTGCCAACTTTCAGTAAATTTGCTATATTGTATAATAATAATGATGTGATGTATTCTGGAGAGATACAGTGGACATTAGCATGCCCCATTACTCAGTCACAGTAAATGGTGCCGTATAAAGGTTAAACATTGTGTTATTTGGCTACTTAGCTTTTCATAATTTGACATATGAATTTCTCTATACAGTTTTTAGTTTAGCAAGTTGTTTTCCTGCTGTGTTGTGTCAAATGGGGTGCCACATTCATGCTGGTAGTATTTAGTATCAATTGCTTTGCTCATATCATGTAGTGTCAATCTAAAACCATACAAACTCACATATTCAGAAGGTTGTTCTTTATCTTTTTAAAAATATATATTTCACATTTAGTTTTGACTTTTAGGTTGTCTTTGATAAACATGCTAAAGGTGTAGAAAGAGGAGCTAATTGTGATTTCAGCCTGCGTTATCGGCAGCAGTAATCTGTCAGTGTTACACTGTTTTTGAGTGTCCTTTGCCGCATGAAACAGATCAAATTGAGTCTAAAACAGCTGGCCAAGGTTCATTGTGTCTGGTCTATTGACTACGAGGTGATGTATGTGAAATGTGTTTGTGCTGTTTGTGGTGGGTGCAGTTGTGTAGACAAGGAGGAGCTGGTGGGTAACTCTTGGACTGATCAATATAAAATAAGTAGATTGACAACTGTTAAAATCTGTTGACACTGAAAAATGAAAATGCTACAAAATATACTGGCAAACCATTATAATTCAGAAAAATGCCATGTATACAATAGATTTTTTGGTCATATTACCCACCCGTAGACCATAACTAACATGTCTCAGCCCCTTGGGGATGTAAGCCAAAGGGGTTCCTCTACACCTCAGCGATTATAAATACTCTTGAGACCGTGCAGTAACAGCCTTGAGTCATTGCTAAGTTTGAACACAGACTCATACAGAGCACTGGGGAAAGTCTTCTCACATGCATTGGTTTAAATACCAAACCCCTCCTCCTCCCACACTCTCACATGCTCCATCTTCCCCTTCAGAGCCAGACTCGAGCGCTGTGCTTCCAGATTCGCTGATCTGTTGGCAACATGACACTAAGGCTTGTTGCGAGTGATATGCACACAGAACAAGGCGGGCATGAGTAAGTAGGGCTGGGTGATGCATACTGTTTTGTACCAATTACTGTTTCAGGTATGATATCAATTTTCCATGCACCGTATTAATGGGGAATAAAGGATTTAATGGTTTCAAAATACAGCTTCTCTTTTTCTCCAGTACAAGTCTTGAGAACTACTGCTTTAATTTGACTAAGATACAGACTAAATCTGTACAATATTGAAAAATATTCATACACAATAAATGTGTTGAATTTAGTGGTAACGATAAGATTTGGGCTTTGGGTCAACCCAATATTAGGGTCTAACTCTTAGCAAGAACTAAATGGAGGATTGAAACGAGACTAAATCATTTTGTGTGTGTGTGTTTTGTTTTGTTTTTTTACATTGGATTTGACAATAATTTGGACTCAAAATTCCTGTCATATAATGCCAATTTCATTAAAGCAACACATTTTGTTTGTTTGTCAAAAATGTTCCACCTCTTCTTACTACAGACACACAACAGATGCACAATACTACACACACACAAACACAACAGATGCACAATACTACACACACAACAGATGCACAATACTACACAAACACAACAGATGCACAATACTACACACACACACACACACAAACAACAGATGCACAATACTGCACACACACAACAGATGCACAATACTACACACACACACAAACACAACAGATGCACAATACTACACAAACACAACAGATGCTCAATACTCACACACACACACACACACACACACTCTCTCTCTCACAACAGATGCACAATACTGATATGATGACAACCAGCAGCAACTTTTGCCTCAACTTGACACCTGCAAGTCACCCTTTTCCTAGATACAGTTGGTGAAGACATATTATATTGTTATATACTTGTTTAGATTCAGAGTTGACAAAATGAAATTAAAACTATTGACATCTACAGTATATTTCACTGTTTATTTTTCATATAAAGCACTTGATGGAAAGAGGATGGTATTATAATTGTGTCTCCTTCAGGCAAATCATGGTTTGCATGCCACATTCAGCCGGTTATTAGATAAAGAAATGCAACAGGCTTCTTGACCCAGACTCTGTTGTTATACTGTTTATTATTTGTGATTATGTAAATGAAAATTACTAATAGTTTGTGAATTTATTATGAAAATATCCTATAGTAAATCAAAATCTTATTGAATCAAGCCTAGGCTCTCTAAAACATTTATAACCTAATGATTAATATCAGTATTAAATTGCTCTGAGTACCTGTCAGTCATATGCTGGTTATAAAACTGAAGCAATATTTTTTCCATTTTGATGTACACAGAAAACAGTCCCTCATACTACAGCAATACCTACCATTTAAACCCTTAGGAGGAATATTTTATAAATCTGTGTGTTGAAATCCAAATGCACAGCTTGGTTGGATATTTGGAGCA
Source organism: Philypnodon macrostomus (assembly GCA_036025475.1). Classification (NCBI taxonomy): domain Eukaryota; kingdom Metazoa; phylum Chordata; class Actinopteri; order Gobiiformes; family Eleotridae; genus Philypnodon; species Philypnodon macrostomus. The sequence goes on from JAVQKC010117132.1 coordinate 14,075, forward strand.
CTTTGTTGGAACTAGGAATGATATTTCCCCTTGTAACCTTGGCTGTGCTACTTTAGCTGCTGGCTGCCTAAGTGCTGGTAAGCTTGTTTATTCTCTCAGCAGTGTCTGGTGTAAAGCCAGGTAAAACACAGAGGACAGTTAAAGCAGCCTTTGAACTGGCCCCATGATTGATAGTTATTCTCACATTGCATTATGTCTCTGTGTTGGTTACCACCGTGCTGTTACTAAGCTTTTCATGAACAGTACCTTTCACTCCATTTTCTTTTCTGTGTCTTTTAAGCGAAGCATGCTCAAACAGCTCAGAAAACAATTGGCTTTACTAGTACTAATTTATTGGACTAAAGTGATCCTAAACGAGAACTATCAAAGGTCTAAACCTGGTGATAAATTGGAGAATAATGGCAAACAAAAAATGCATATTAAACCAGGACTAAATTAAGCATATAAATCACACCTAAACCAGCTCTAAACCAAATGTAATCTTAGACTAATGGCCCTTTTCCACCAGCACTACTGGACTCTACTCCTCTTAGCTCGGTTTTACACGGTTTTAGTTTGTTTTCAGTTACTTTTTAGTTACGCGTTATTGTTGCCGGGGATATCCTCACGGCGTCGATGTGACGTCATATATACGTGACATAAACAAACACAATGGAGGATCGAAAGGCGATGGTGTACTTTATTCTGGCTTTGTGGCTTTTATCACTCATATGTAGACAGAAAATGCTGCAGACAGCGAGGTGAAATACTGTTGACTAGACTGCGTTTTGACGTCACATTTTATTATCAGCTCAGCTCGCTTGGAACCAAGGCCGAGAAGATACTAAAAAAAGTACCTGGTACTGGTAATGGTTGCCTAGTGGGAATGTTCAAAAAGCAGGTTTAGTAGCGCTAGTGGAAAAGGACCATAAACCAGGACTAAACCAAGTATAAACTGTGCCTAAATCTGGACTAATCAGAGGTCCACACTAAAAATTCAAGAGGAGAACTACAACAGGAACTAAAATCACCCATTTACCACCAGTCTGATTGGTACCACAGTTTGAGAACCACTGTCACTGTTACTTCTTCTTCAGTTGTGAGGAGTTGATTTACTGTCTCCAAATGTAATGAGCATCCAAAGACAGATAGTTTTCAGTCACTGCAAACATGCTTATTCACTAAAGACTGATGACTACGTAGTTTGCTTTCTGGCCTGTCAGTCATTTGGCAAAGCAGCGGCGAGACAGTTGAGAAACACACAAACACACACACTATTAGGTTGGCTGCACACTTCGTTTGCATTTGCTTTGGCAGATACAGAGGAAATTGCATTCTTACTGTGTTTTTCAGTACTCCCACGAAAGCCCTTTTCCCTGAGCATAAGCCCAAAAGATGTCATTAGCTACAAAATAGGTTTAGTTTTTCCCATAATATCTCAAAATGCTTTCATATTTGTGAGTTTTTAGTACATTATTATATCGGCGAAAACAGCGTGTCGCCGATATTATGGAATCACGTCGGTGCGCGTCCGCGTCCGCAGATCCTAGCTGTGAACGCGATAACTCAAAAACGAATTGCCGGAT
>JAVQKC010117142.1:0-18083 GCA_036025475.1 Philypnodon macrostomus
CGGCAATTCGTTTTTGAGTTATCGCGTTCACAGCTAGGATCTGCGGACGCGGACGCGGACGCGCACCGACGTGATTCCATAATATCGGCGACACGCTGTTTTCGCCGATATAATTAGGAATGACTATTTTAAATACACTGTTTTAACACAGTGAGTGGGCTTCAAAATAGTAAGATATCATTGAATATCTAAAAGCCCAAAACCGGTCTTAAAAAGATAATATGCCAAAACAGACATACTGTGTTTATCATTGCCAAAGACAGGAACTGTTTTTTACTATTCATATTCCCCATATGCTGAAGAGATCTGTTTGTTCAAACATTTTACACTTGTGACCATGACTAATATTAAAATTCAAAATATGATCCAATTTCTGTATTTTTGTAATACAACGGCTCTATATTTATGGGACCGTTTGGGGACAAGCATCATCTCCACTCCATAGCCGACACAAATTAATATAATGCAGCAGCCGTATTGTGAGAGACAGACCACTACAAACTGTCTATTATCATTGTTTTTGCCTGGTTTCACACGTCTTCAGGCACAAAATATGTTTGCAGGGTCAATCACCTACCACCTACGCAGTCTGAGTAATTGGAAATGACATCTGTTCCATATTGCATTTCCAGCAGAGACCAAATTTGGTTAGTGTTTCTGTGCTTTACTGAATACGGTATGTATTGGATCAGCAGGGACCTCTGTGTTTCACATAAGCAGACACTCAGATGACCTCAAGATATGGCGGCAATCATTTTATAGCATATACATACATTTACATTAAGTGTCTTGGAGCAGAAAGTATACAATGATGAGATAAAGTAAACCAATGTAGTATATAGAATGCTTAAAGAACTACATATGTCAGGCAATGTGCTATTTCTTGGGTTGGCAGCTGGTGGTCGTTATGGTGATACGGTGTACATAATGGTTTGGTGCAGAAATGTGCAGTGCAATTATTAGTGTTTATTTTATATCACAAAATAGAAATTGGCCTATCTTACCACTGTGATATAAGACCATTGCTTATCTAAGATTCTGGTTAGTAACTATGTTCACAATGAAGAGACAGAATTACCTACCTCTTTACGGCTCACTTTGCACCTGATGAAAAAAGCCTGCATAATTTTGAACGCAATTTGACCTAACAGCATTTCTTTAAACCAGCCAAAACATTTGCACTAAACTGTACATGGTCAAGTAAAAGAAACCCTAAGGTCCCAATTCATCTGCAACAATATGGAGTTTATACTAATGTTTTTATGTCACTTGTGTGTGGATATGAGCTTGTAATATTCTATACACAAGTACCTTTTAGCAGCTATCCCCTCCTCAACTGGAACATACATTATTTTGTTAACGCGTCCCAGTGAGCGGTCACAAAAACAGATAACAGTGATTTGCTTAGTGCCATATATCCAAGCCTCAGTGCTGTTGAGCCCTGCCTGTCTGTCAAATAACATCTGCTCTATTCATCCACCTGCTGCTTATCTGGGGCTGGGAGAGATTGCAGGTCAAATAACTTTTTATCAAATGTTTAAGAGATAGCATCAATTGCACTGTGATACCCACGGCTATAAAACGATTTCTGTAACAATCAATCTATTAAAAGGTGCTATGAGTCGAGCTGTTATTGGCAGTTTAGGGCTGTATGGTAGCTATAGTGTGCAGCAAAATGGCTTTCCAGCATCAAGTGAGCAGCATTCAGCCTTCTAGTTTCATTTGAACCTGGTTTGGTCTGGGTTTGTTCTGATTTAGTCCTGGATTAGAGCTGATTTAGTCTAGTCCTATTTTATAGTTTGATTAGACCTGATTTAGTTCAGCTAGGCTTATCTTATTCAATGAAGTGGTAAATTGGTATAAAAGTTTATTATCGAAGTAAAACTGCATAATTGGTTGAGATAACGCATAAAATGTAGGAATGAATCACCGAGAAGAGAAACAAAACATGAAAATGAGATGCAAAATTGATGTGCAGTCAACAGAGCTTTCACATAAGCTTTGATGCTAGAGCTTTTAAAATAATGAATACTAATCACAAATATGGTGTGTGCCCTTCACTTTACTGCCCTCAAATAACATTACCATCCATGGCCAAAGAAAAACAACAATATAACTTGTTATAATTAGTGCTGCAGTGCTATTAACAAAAGTAATAGAAAGCACTCTCTTCAATTGGGCCCCATATGTACTGTGAGAGAAAGAAGCTGTATTAATGAAATTCAATTTGCTGGGTGATTTATCTGTGGAAACATAAAACAGTCAAAGATGTTCACGCTTTTTGTGATCAGAAATAAGGAGGGCTACATAATTCCTTCGTACATATGAATTTTCATTTATTTAAGACATGCTGAGACTTACTTAGAAGCTCCTGCCAGAAGAAGTGGATGTGTTTAGAAGGCTGCATGGATTATATAGTGTCAATCATTTGATGCACTTCACATGTGTAAGCAACATGCAACAATACCTAGTGATATAAGTGCAATTCAATGTGGGGGACACATGTTGGTTTGGATCAGCGTCCATCACACTGCTGCACATTTTTAATTTGTATTTATTTGCATTTCTACTTTTACTCCTGGTTTTATGTCCATCCATCCATCTTCTACTGATTATCTGGGGCTGGGTTGCGGAGGCAGCAGTCTAAGCAGAGAGCCACCACGATAAGGTAGCAATTCCAGGAGGGGCTGGTTTTATGTATCATAGGTATACATTTTTTGGATGATTGGTTTTAGATTAGATATAGATGACTCGGAAAATTATGTATTAATTTAAGTGCAATATTGAACCTACATGCTATAGATTTAAGAGCTGTTGAGATTTGTTTACTGTATGAATAAGTATATCATTATGTATGTTTTGTATTGTTCTGCAATGCAATTATTTCAGTAACAAACGGTATATTGGACTTAAATTAAGCAGTAATTAAGCAAAACTGTACAAAAATATACATTTTGCATTTAAGATGATAAGCCTTCTTTGTCGTCCAATGAGCAAAATAATCGTCACTTGACCCTAATTCGACTGATATAATTTAAAGATCAGATTTGACCAAATCTGATGTACCAAAAATATCAATCTTTTTTTATTAGCATGAATAATTTGGGTGTTATTAACACAATAAATAGAGTCAAAGTCAGTCTCTCGCTGATCAAGGTGACAAAAACCTTTTCAGGTCAAGTCATATTTAATGATACATAATTATCTTAATCATATTAAAAGAGAGCTTTGTGACAGAAGATGATAAGAATATTTTTTATAAACATGCATAGTGTCTGCTGATAAAGAACTCTGCAGAGGCAACTCCCCTGAACACTTGCACATATACAAACAATAAATAATTTCAAAAAACACTGATTAGTTATTTTAATTAACATTTTTTATCATTTGTATTTGTGAAAGCCACAGGGGAAGTGAAGTTAAGACTTTGTTTACCAAGCAAGGACTAAAGCATAAAAACAAGTGCATGTTAAAGCTTATGGTGCAATGGTCCAGAATATTTAATGTAAATAAAGCTGCCAACCACTTAATCCCAAAGGAAAATGGAGTGTGACTTAGCTGCTGTGGGGGAGGGAGAAAAAAACCTCAAGATGTGACTATGCATGATTATTAAGTGCCAATAGAATCACGTTGTAGAGGCCGGAGGATCGCTATCATTCAGTCATTGTGTGGATTACATATGTGTAAACAGACGTATTAGAATCATTATCAGTTGTACAACTCGTTTTCCCAAATTGCATTATCAAAGACGGGATTAAATCTACCAACCTGCCAAGCCATGTATTGGCAAGGGGTGGACTGTGAGGGCTCAAACGTATGACTCTCAAGGCAGGTAAAACTCACTTTTATTCGGGTTACAGAAGACAGCAACACAGGGACCACACACGACGAGGAACAAACAAATCCGAACTGGCCTAGAACACCGTGAATGAGCAGAATATATACACAGGAGGGGGAGACACAGGTGAGACGCATTAGGGCGGGGCAGGCACTCACTAAAGAGGGAACAGGCAAGGGCAGGAAGAAACACAGGAACAAGAGGAGAGGTCGAAGAGATGACAAAATAAAACAGGAAATGTACAAAACACACACAACACACGCAGGACTGTTACATAACCCTGACATGTATATTAGGAAATTTACATCCTATTCACAATGTATTAAAACAACGAAATACAGCAGCCCCGTGACCTTCATTTTAATTCAATCATTGAGGTTTGCGTGCCTAGATTTGAACCAGTTTACATTGTCAAAAAATCATACATGTGCAGCTGTGATTGGTTTGACTGTTTAGCATAATGCAAGGCAGCAACATCTAACATGATTTTAAAATGTGATTGTATCTGGTGTTTTAGATTACTCTCAGAGTTTCTTTTGTCATGAAAAACAATACACTTGTCTCAATGTGTCAAAGCACTTATGTATGTAATAAGGCCTTAGAAAGTAGCTTTTGCCTCTAACTTGAAGAATGCATTTGTAATCTTGACAACCATTAACATATGTCCTAAAGTCATTTGCAATATTCTAACCTAAAAAATGTATTCTCCTTCAAGAAAGTGAATTTCTCTTCTTGTCCTCTCTTTCGGATGGAGATGACCTTTTGCTATATGTAAAGCCATTCATCTGCAGCACATTCCTCTGACACAGCAGCAGAATAATAATCACCTGATGCTGTCAAGCAGAACTTTTGTAAGGTGAAATAGGCTCTATGTGGTGATGAATTAACAGGGACTGTTATTTTAAATAGGTATTTACTGGTGTTCTTGCACTAAATCAATATATAGTGTCAGCAGTAGTAGTAACAGTTATGTCGAAATAAAACATGTTTTTATATTTATAGACAAGAAAGATGTTATGCTTTGGCACATCACTTGATAAAGTGTTGTTCACAAAGTCATGTCTTTGTGTCTTATGAAAACTGGCCTTAATAAGGACACAGGAGGTGCCATTATTGTTCAGTCTGATGGATGGTTGTTGGCTGCAATGTGAAACTGCCCCAGCCTCCGCTTTGGTTCAAGAAAGTGTGATTCCTCCAGGGCTGACGTGGTGTGATTGAAGTATTTACGACACTGAGAACCTGGATGACAGTGATGCATGACTGAACAGATTACTGTGTACAGACTGTAGAGCAGCCCTTTGAATCGTGATGCCTCACTTTATTGTGTTGAGGTTAAAAGGCTCACCTCTGAGAGGGCAGCATTACTTTACCCCCAGCTCTTTTTAATATAGAGGTCCACAGGACAAAGACCATGTCAGCAAAGCCACACACTCCACAGCTGGGTAGAGGCTCGGAGACAGAACTGTGAGCAGGACTACAAGTCTTTGCAGTCCTGATAAAATGTGGCTTCCAGAGAGCACTCATTATTTTTTGCAAAACTACCAAAGTCAGCTCATTTAATAAAGCCAATGGAGAGAACAGGTCTTCTCTGAACAAAAACTTGCTTTAAAAGCAGCAGATACTGCTTGATGCACTACACTGCTTTTAGCAAATGCAGATGACGGCTTGAATAAGTGCAGGCTCTCCACATCCATGGTTAATATTAATCATTGATAATGACGCTCCTCTGGTCTTAGTGAAGCAAATAATAAATATATACAACCTGCCATTGTTTGTTTAACTGTGACTTTGTCTACTACATGCATTTGTGTAACAGACCTTACAAGCTGTTGAGTGTTGAGTAAGTATATACATTTATAAAATAAATATAAAATATTTTGATGTTTTTTTCTGTTCAGACTACAGCAAGTGTGTCATAAGTAGATCATAAATAATGGTATTACTAAAACACACTCCCTTTAAGAAATACAGACAAAACCTTAGTGCACAGCTGCAAAAACACACAGTTTGTCTCATTTGAAGGGTAACCTGATGCAGAATGATGCACATATCAATGTCAGGATATAAATCGTGCTGTCACTTCCAGCTGCTGCTATCATATCCCCCCCATGAAAATGAAATGGTTACCTGAGCACATCATCTACTTACACTGATTGTACACACTGTTGAATAGAAGCAGCTGCTGTGGAGCCATCTCTGTCCTTTACTTCAGGGCACATCTTAAACACACTGCCAGCAACAGAAGTGAACCTGTGGGAGAAGAAGCATTTCAGGTATTCAACAAGGCTTTACTACAGTTACAAATGCTTTACAACTAATACAGCACCGTACTGACATAGCTCTTGTTATGTAGTTCATATTGTATCCATGCGTATCGTAAGCTAACACATTTAGAAAAACAGAACAAAATGAATTGTGAGCTTATGCTACAGGCACTTACGATGAAATATTAGACCATGTGGTAAGAGATTAAGCAAATGATTAACGTTCAGAGTTACATTTACCAATTTAACTGTACCATAGCGTTACTTCTTCACTTTAGTATTTACTTTACTTAGTATGTACAGTACTTGAGTATTCTAGGTTTACAGGTGTTACGTTCAAACGTTACTCCGTACGATTTCTTTTTTCAACAAATACTTTTTACTTTTCATGCAATCATATTTTGAAGTAACAATACAATGCAAAAATTGTCTACTCAACCCACCTCTGACCATGTTCAGTCTCTAATACTCAGTGTATGTTTGGCATTATTTTTCTTTTATTTACCCTTCTCTATCTATGTTCCCACTGCCTTCTACTTCAGATAGTGACTCTGTACACTTCCTATTCTATCAATGACCTCCTATAAACTTGGTGCTCCCAGTGGATTGTGGGTAGGTGAAAGAAGTAGAGACAGTGACAGTGGGAGCAAAAGATCAAATTTTCTTGTGTAGAAAAAGTCACATCCCTTACTCAAACCGCCTCACGTCTCGGGTCGGTGTTGCATTAGGGTCCCCTAAAGCCACTGTCAGCACAGAAATTGGTATCTCTGCCTCCTCTGCCTCCTCTGCTATGGATTTTCTTCCCTCATGATAGTTTCACACTAGCAACAAATAGGTATTTCTGTTTGACTTCACCTTGTATAGCCTCTTCTTTACTCTAAAAAGTCATTTCATAAAACCACACATTTTCAAACTGTAGTGAATTGAAATAGAGAAATGACTGTACTGAAAAGTCTTCTCACAAGGCAGTGGGACAAATAAGATAAGATAAATGTGATGCAATCAGGGGAACACTATTACTATAAATAGATCATGTTAAGAAATAACATGAAATTATCATTCAAGAAAATAAATTGCCTACTTTAAGGTAAAATTGAACAAAAAGCGCTTTTGTCAGATTCAAAAAACATTCTGTGGCATGTTTCCAACTTCTGTGTTTGTATTTGTATTATTTTTATTTGGAATTACCTGACATTAAGTCTGCAGTGCACAAAGTAACATTTTCAACAGCTTGAAATCTGGGGGAAAAAAGGAAAGAAGATAATGCATGATTCCTTTACTTTGAGTTTGCACTTTGTAATCGGACTGCACCTGGCTGCTAGGATCTTTCTTTCATGAAGTCTGGCCAACCATGACCCTTTTGCAAGATCACCACGGCAGTAAAAGGAACACCCAGAGAGGTGCAGTTTGGGAAATGCTCGGCTCCAGTGAGCATCACAGTTTGGCCCTTGTCAAACTCACTTGTCGCCTAATACTGTATATCGCAATCCCACTCACTAGCAGTTGCCATTATGAAGAGAGAATGTATAATGTTCACTTCTCATGGCAACTGTGGTTATAAAATGTTGTGATTTGACCATGTTGAATTAAATGACACATATGAAATTACAACATTGATCCACAGTCATAGTAATAGTGCTGTGTCTCCAACTGTCAGATCTGATAGAAAAGGAACTAGACACTAAAGGATAACACGATCTCTCATGTTACCTTCAGATTTCTCCACATTTTCACAATGTGACAAGCTGACAATGGCATTTTTGGCCGCAAGACATATTTCCAGGTAATTGGTCCTCACCTCTCTCATAATGGAAGGCGTGAGCTGTTCTGCCACCACATGCTTACACCTGCGCGGCATGTCATGTGAATGTAATGTGGTCAATCTTAAAGCTAGAACATCTGCAGTTTATTATCCTAACCTGGACAGCTACATATGTGTGTCACAACCAGACATGTTAGTAATTATCAGCTCATTTAGGGTGTCCTTTATCAACAGTTCACAATAGAAAACAATGCCACTCACTAGTAGGGCTGGGACCCTCAGGGTACCTCACGATTCAATACGATACTCACGATATATCATGGTTTTTGAAGGAATTAATACAGTATTTAAACTGTATAATAGTAAATTAAAATAGTTTTTTTTTTAAATGAAATACAGTTTAAAGTGAATACTTTAAATGTATCTCACAAATAAATCTACTTTCTAAAAATAAGAAACAAAATATAAGTACTGCCAGATTTTATTCGGAGTACTGGAGCGGAGACCACAGGTGAGTACTGGGGCAGAGAACTGGGGCGGAGACCACAGGTGAGTACTAGAGCGGAGACCACAGGTGAGTACTGGGGCGGAGTACTGGGGCGGAGACCACAGGTGAGTACTGGAGCGGAGACCACAGGTGAGTACTGGGGCAGAGACCACAGGTGAGTACTGGGGCGGAGACCACAGGTGAGTACTGGGGCGGAGACCACAGCTGAGTACTGGGGTGGAGTACTGGAGTGGAGACCACAGGTGAGTACTGGGGTGGAGTACTGGAGTGGAGACCACAGCTGAGTACTGGGGTGGAGTACTGGAGTGGAGACCACAGGTGAGTACTGGGACCTTGTTTCTCATTTATTTGAAAATACAAATTGGGTTTTATAAGCATGCTAGTTACAAGAATTCACACTGGCCTTTTGGAGGAAAAACATGTGACAAGTTTGCCCAATATGTTTTACCAAAGCAAGAACATTTTTCACATGCAGAGTGCACCGTAATTCAGTTATAACAAATGCAGCCTTATCTGTACCAGTAGTTATGATTGGTTTGACACAAGGGTGTATGTGAGTTCAACATTGTTTTTTTCCCTTTGCTTTTCCTTAGATTGCTTTCCTGCAGTACGCATGCAAACTGTGAGACAAGGGAAACATTACCTCTAGACGGAAGCAGTGTCAATCAACTGTGTTAGTATAAGAAAATAATGAAATAATAATGTATTATTTTTTATTATTATTATTAGATTGTTATTATTATTTATTGGTTAAATTAATAAAATAACAACAGATTCACAGGTTTGAACCCCTCTTCCAAAACAGTAATTGTTCATACCATAGCTAACTGCAGTCCTATAATGACTTCCACTGACCTGCTCAGTCCGCCTTCTTACTTGAAGCTTCTGAACTCCATTTGCACAGGCATCTAAGGATTTTCTCTTTTAGGAAAAAGCACACTTTACTTTAGAATGCACACACTCAAAAGCACAATTCCAGCTTGTTTAGGTGGATTAGCTGGTGCTACTACAGGCTCATTGTACATCCCAGCTCTATTGAATAAACCATTATGTGTCCTGTTGTTTAATGCTCAAGTAGGAGTTTAAAACTGCAGTAAACATTTACATAATACTAATGTGTCCTTTACTTATATAGTCTGTTTAATCAAGTAACAGCATTAATTATATTACCTAATACAAAATAATTTATATATCCAGCTGGTACAAAAAATATTGGTTCATTTTGGTTTATATTAGTTTTATAGGGTTGATTACAAGATTTTCACTTGTGTACTGTTACTCTCATATAGATTTAGAATAGGTTTTCTTATTTAGGCCAACTTTCTGACTCAACCCTCTGACTGCATTTTATCCAGGCTTCAGACCGGCCCAAAAAAGTGTACTCTATCTTTTCGGGACTCCTTGTGGTTTGTATTACGAAAAACTAAAAGACTTATATAGTTATAATAATATATCAATAGACTGTATGAGTTAATATTGACATATATTTATCCATCAGCACTGCAAATTAGCCAGTGCTGTAGTATATGACATGTAAAATGTATATACTTGTCCCTATCAAATAAATAAATAAATAAATAAAATAAAATAAATAAAAATCAGACAATTAAATTCTAGAAATGTAATTGAAATAATGAATCCAAGAATTTTAACTAGCTGTTGTCCAGCTGTGATAAGAGATAAAAAAAAACAGCTGAAGGCATTTTGTCTTCCCAGCATCCTGCCAGTTTTGTTCCACTGCCCATTTGTCAACAGTGATGTCCAATCGCTCAGTTCCAGGCGGGCAAATCAGCACCTTGTCACTTGTGAAATGACGATTTGAGTCTCAGTCAAGTCTGCAACCAGTTTTTGCCTTGCAGCCGCTCAGTATAGGCTCCAAACAATTGCTATAAATAAAGCCTACCCTCAATCTCAAAATGCAGGGCTGCATGTAATCTGTAAAACTGTCTGCATTAGAACTTTGAGGTGACTTTTAGATTAGTTTTTTCTCTCATTTATCAAAAGGACTAATGCAAACATAAGGATTGAAACCCAGTTGTGGATTATTGGACTGCGTGACAAAATGTCGTCTTCGTCTCATACAAAAATAATCTCGAAGCCAGAGGATCGTCATGGTCAATCCGCCGAGTAATATAAGCAATCTACGGTGCCTCAGTAGTGTTAAGCACAAATTGAAGATATACATTATGTTTTATTTGATGCAACCCGAGTCACACAGCGGATCTGATTGTTGCAATTAGGGCCAAAGCTTTCCTATGATTACTGTATCTGTTATTTAAGAAAGTCATTAGACCACCATGCTTTGAGAACATGCTCTGCTTTCTCCCTTTAGGGGTTATGGGTGTCTAGAATCTATCCCTGCTACTTTGGTCCTTAGGCAGGATACACCCTGGACAATGGCTAGTTAATTGCAGTGCAGACACAGAGGCATACGTATACAGACATTCACTATTACATTCATTCACCAGGGGCAATTTAGAGTCACTAATTCTCCTAACACATGCATGTCTTTAGGCAGGAAGAAAGGAGGCGTACCCGGAGAGAGCACATTGTAAATCAGGGAGGACACGCAGACTCCACTCTACTCAGAAAGGCCATGGTATGCTGGCCCAAGCCTGTGAGGTAAAAACACTAACAACTCAGTCATCACACAGCCAAGTCTATTATTATCAAAACTTTTATCAGAATGGAGGCATGCGCTGCAACGTCCAAGTGAATACACATGATATGAACAGTCTGCAATTCCCTCATTGATCGTCTGACAGGGAGCTCATTAAAAAGCATCTGGATGTTGCCCAGATTCTAACATTTCCTTTGTCTCATATAAGAGTTAATGACGAGCTATTGTTGATACAAACTAGTTTCTTATACAGCCATTTCAAAAGTAAATTGCTTGGCTTTGGCTCCTTGTCTTTTATTTCCATCTGTATCTAAACAAAAAGAGCTTGTAACTGGCTGTGAGCGTGTCTTTTACTGCCTCTCTTATAGTGTACTCCCTGTGGATAGAAAGTACAAAGTGTAATTTATCTATACAAACCAGTGTCCTTTGCTGAACATGGAGATTCAGTGGGTGTCTGCTTTACCTCCTACTACAGGCCCGGAGTTTCTTTCATGAGTGGTCTAAATTTGAACTGCTTCTACATCAGGTTTGACTTGTTCTTGACCACTCTCTATTGTTAAGTTTTTGCTTCTTATTGAAAGCTGCATTTGCAAAAATACAGAGAACATTGCGCATCAAATACTGTTCTGCACATACTGTGTAGGACATACTCTAATTATTTGATTCTATTGTCCATTTCTATTGATTTCTATTGACTGTTAAAATTATATTATACTGCAAAAGTGATGTTTTTACAGTAAAAAAGTGAGTTTTTAACTTATGCTGGCTGCTCCCTGTAGATGCCGTGGCAAAATAGCAACTAGAGAGAGTTGATGTAATCACAACATAAACACAGAAAGCTGTCTTAGGCTAGAGGGAAGCTTCAGCTATTTCACCTGAAATTAGATTTATGAAAATGCTAAGTGTCTGCTGCCAAACACTCTGCAGGCCTGTTTATTATCAGGTGGAATGAGTGCAAATGAATGATGGATCAGGCCAGATGATTGATATCCTCAATGGCATTTTATTGATTATTGTCTAGGCTGAGAGAAATACATTTGAGTCATGTTCTTTCAGTTAAAGAATAAGTTGCATTTATGTTATATATATATATATATATATATATATATATATAAAACTACATTCTACTCTTTTCCAAAAGAGGCAGTAATGTGGATTTTCAGTTTTGTCTTGCTGTGTGAAGGACCACTGAAGCTGCTGGTGTGTACCTTAATCTGTTTACCCAGTTTGAGCATATGGCATGTTAGCAGCTGCCAGTGGAAGACTTTACTTTATAGACCCCTTGCTGGTGTTTAGCGTATCATCTTCTGACTTTCTCTTCCTCGCTGTTTTTAATTATGTTCATGCCAATTGTAATTTAATCTGAAGGAAGAGGAGAGGAGGAGATGACAGAACAAAGGTGCATATTGTAGAATCAGACAAGTTGGAGAGCTCTGTCTACAGCCCCCTCAGAAACACTTGAGGAGGAAATGAAAAGACGTGACCCGGACTGATGTGAGTTAGCAAAAGACCTCACCCATCACTGGGTTTGATGGAATTTAAAAAGAGCTTAAGTCCTCAACCACAATGTTTACATATCGTTTAGGTAAAAACCAGGACAATCCTTTTCACATTTTGATCAGACGTTCCCCTTCATATGCTCTTTTGATACTGACTTTGGTCTATAAAAATGTTCTTACTTATATTTAACCCCCTCTAGCTTCTCACCCAATAAAAAAAATATTGTTATTGGACAATCATCACTGTGAACTTTGCTTGGGAACAAATATATTTTAGAAGTAGACTTTAATGATAGACATCAGTCTCTTTGTTGCCTTTGTTAAGAACCATACAAAAAGAGCATTATGTGTACACTGTAAAGCATTTCATCTTGTGTTTTATAAGGCAGCCTCAGGGATATGTCTTAATCAGAGAAACAGCCTTCCTCAGTAACCTTGATGTTTACAGTGTGCCTTTTTGCCCTGGCAAATGTGATTCACAGCATGATTCACAGTCTCTTTATTGCACACAGTCTTTAAACTCAGAGTTTCTGTCCTAATGAGGACAGTCTCACTATAGACACCCTTGATCTCAAAGCACATGACACTTGTGTGCGTGCATCAGAGAAGAAGAGATACTCCAGCCACAGCAGCCATGATGCTGCTTGTGTGCTGCTTGTTTTGGAGAAGAGCTCATCCTTAGCTGGAGCTATGTGACATGTTTACAATGTTATTACATAGATGCAGCTATCAATAACAAGCTGTCCAGTGGGACCATCTAATTTAAAGACATATCAAAGGATTTTAAATCGTGATGATTTGAAAATATCACCTCTAGGGCTTCAACAATTAATCAGATTAATTGTGATTAATGGATTATTGAAATAATCGCAGTAATATAATAATTGAATAATCATTACTGGAATATACAGACACTAAAATATGTCATTTGCTGAGAGAAAAAAATGTCTGTAAATATGTTCTGTCCAGAAGTCCTCCGGTGTCATAATTTTAGCCTCACCTGGTTCAATTTTTTTTTGCTGTCTACCGATTAATCAATTCAACGGAAAAATACATTAATCAATTGGCAAAAATAATTGTTAGTTAAAGCTCTATGTCCATAATTTGCAACCAGGTTCATTAAACATCACTTTGATAAACTGAACAGCCATCAGACAGATCCATAACAATAGTGTGTGTGGCTTTCCATGTGTAGGATGTTCAACACATTTTAAGCTCAAAGTCGTATTTTTGCTGCCGAGAGAGGTAGCCTACACCCACAGAGGGCACTGGCTTTTACCTATAAAGGCTTACCTGTACGAAGCTATGTGCTAGAGGAAATACTAAATTTAATAGTAAAATTATTTGTGTGTATATTACATACACAAAATGTCAGGCAGCCTACAGTAGCATTAACCCAAGCTGACACCTTTGCTTCAAGGCATTATTGTGGCAGTGGTCTATACTTACTGTAAAATGGATGCAGGTTTTTGTAACTTAAAATGCCCATTAACAAATGTGGCACACACATTTGAGGACATAATACAGGACACAAAGTCATCTTGCCCATATGAATGACACCTTATTTGTAGCTCTTCATGTAATACAAGCACCTGGGGCTTTATCATAATAAAGACACATTGCCACGAGACATCATTATCATTTGTCTTCTTGTAGCTTAACCATGTTGCATAATGTCTAACTGCTGCAATTAGCACATCATATTAAAACATTACATTTCCCTTTGACAGATAATATGCCAAACTAATTTACCAAGGTAGAGGCTTTAAATCCCCATTATATTTGGACTGACACCAGAGCGAGCCCTGAGTGGCACCCCAGTATGTGCTGTCAGTCAGTTTGACACAGCAGTAGCGCAACACTGCCATCTACGGTGATGGACAAACAGGCCCGCTCAACCATGACTGTAGCTGTGTTTTGATTGGACAGTTCCCTAATCATTACTTTGCCAGTGAAGAATGGTTTGTCCATATTAGTAAAATGAGTGTTTCTATGCTTGACAAAACCTAATGACTTAGAGAGGTATCTGTAATGTGCTGGAACCCCATTATGTCTTGGCAACACATCTTAATAATCATTGAGCATTGCCCCTCTCTTTTCTGAAAGGACGTTCACCCTCTGTAGCCTTTATAAAGATGGCTATTAACCCCCAGATTACAGTGGGCATGACTTCTCTTTATGTCTGGATATAGGAGGAAATGAATGCTGAGTTGTAATGAAGCATACGATTGAGCCATTTCCCCTGCTGTGTTAGGTACAGCGACAAGAGTGACAATGTCTTTAACTCATTTTCAAGGTCATGGAGTGCTTCCTGAGATGGTCATTGGCTGATGTCTGGATCATAAAGCGCAGGCATACAGTATAGCCATACATACTGCTTGAGCTCCAATGCAGAGCGAAGTTATTCAAACTGTGGCCCCACTGGGAGAAGGGTATTTTAATTAAGACAAAGTTACACAGTTATGTAATTAAAGCCATCATAATAAAACATTGTTTAATTATGAAGTTCACTCACTGAGGTCTCACTGATTAGATGTCCAAATAAGGCTGAGATTAACGAGATGTGACATCGGGAAAATAGGCAGAGGAGGTGCAGGGACTCCGGCAGGAAATATTCCTTTTACGGGTTTACAGGCTTACAAGGATTTGAGCGAGTATTACTCATTCAATTATAGAAGAGCATGAAATCCCTCTTCATGTAAATGAAACAATCAATATCAAATGAATAAACCTTTAAAAGAAACAGTCCTTAATGATTTCGTAAAATTCAGTTTCAATTCAATTTCAAATCCATAGAAAATGCATTCAGTGGAGCTGCTCCTCCTCTCCCTTCAAATCCTACTTTTAAAATCCAATTTAATGTTTAATCAGAAATTGCTATGCTTCTATAACTCGGTAATCATCAGTGAAGAACAAAAAGCAATTATCAGCCTTTCAAATGCATTGGCTTTTTATAATCATTTGACATTGATTGCATAAGAAAATGGAAACTGCTTAGTTGATTCTACATCCTTCATCGATGCGTTCGTGGCTATATAAATAATACCAGATTGTGGCATTCAGTTAAATGGTTATGCCAGAAACTACAGAATGATTTGTATGCTATACTTTGTTTGCTGACCCTATATATGCTCAGTGTATGAAAATAATAAAAGCCCCTCAAACAACCGCTGTGGGCCACCTCCAGCACTATTACCCCAAAACTAATTTTTGGCCCAAGAAATGTTTTCCAAGATGTCGCTTCCAGTGTGAAGAAGAAGTCTATTAGGCTGCAGAGTGGTCTAGAAACACCACCAAAGACATCTTTATAAGCAGACATTTTTGCAGTGCATGCTTTCTACCAAATGACCTTCCCTTCGCACCAAGTCCATACTGAGTAGCAGTTTTTACAATCATATTCATAAGGCTGGCTTTATGGGACTCATAAGGCACACCTTCATCCAGGAGTGTAATATGTTTGTGTGTGAGGGATATAAACTGCATAATGTGTAATAAAATATGTCCTTTAATGCACTTTAGTGGAAGATTGGAGTGTCCACACCACCGACAGATTTGAGTATGGGCCTAATGACAAATTCATATACAGCTGCTATTAGGCAAAGTGATTCCTGTGGTTTTCACCTCTGTGCTATCCGTCAATTTGAAAGATTGAAAATCCAAACACAAGTCATGTCGAGGATCGCAGCACACTATTTTTATTGGTGGAAGTCAAAGAGTATAGGGGGCTTTAGTGTCAGTTTTTAGCTTCTACACAAGAATTGAAACATCCACAAAATGTAAATGTGTTGAGTCTGGCCTCAAACATACAGTAACTGGCCTGCAAATGAATACACTTTAATGCTGACCAATATATTGCATTTTTATTGTTATTTCACTATTTAAAAATGCAATGACATGATTGTATAGCAAGTCCAACAGAGAGAGAAAGAAGAGTGGGGGAAGTGGGGGAGTGGGGGAGTGGGGGAGTGGAGATTGAAATTTGGAACACTGTCTGAGTTGACCGCAAGCATGTTCTACCAACTGAGCTAAATTGTGGCCCAATAAAAAAAAAGTTGGTCTAAAGTTGTATTTAGTTTTGATTGGTTTAGTTTGTAGGTTTTGATTTACACCAGGTTTTGACTAGTAAATCCATAGTCTTCAATTTAGTTCAATTTTATTTACATAGCCCTATATCACAACAATCTATTATTGTTACTGTTTGACATTACCTTGTTTATTGTTCACATACATCTCCTTTTGTGAAGCCCTCTGAGGTAACGTTGTTGTGATATAGGGCTATACATAAAATTGAATTGAATTGAACAATGTTTTCCTTTTCTGCTTATTTTTTGTATTATTATTAACATACATTGCCAGTCCAACATTATAATTTTCAATATTGTGCAGCCCTAGTACACTTTTGATGGGAAGTTATTATTTGAAACCAACTAAACTGTGCTCTGTGCTATGAATTGGGCTGCTAAATGATGGATGATAGTGTTGGAGGGGCTTGCGAGGAGCGCTGGACAGGGCAGACCCTTACACCTGAGCAGCCGTGGATGGTTCGGGCCACATGCTGCTCGCATCATTACACTGCCTCTGCCCAGACCTGCGGTGCCGCCCTGATTGATGGGCTCCACCAGGTCCAAACGGTCCTGTGGAGGCGTCCCATCCAGACTCAGGCTCGTCCCATCCATCTTAAGTCTCCACCAGAGCCACGTTACTGTACGCCACATCTGGGCCCAGCACGCCAACACATGATCCGGCTGATTAAATGGGGCAATCTTGATATTGTACACCAAGTTATATTTCAATTTATCCACTGCATTTGGTTACAGTTTTATCTTTACACTGGTCTCTAAACTGCCTTATGTGACTTATCAGGGGCGCCACCAGGTAAAATGATGAGTCAATGTTTGTAACTTATTGTAAACATACTGAGAAAGAAATCTTAATACATTTCAATATTTTTTTCTGTGCTCTCTGAGCCCCTAGAATCAACTTAAATTTCATACATGTGACTTTTTTTATTGTTACTTGATATTTACTTGATATTTACTTTTTTTCTATAGATAATTTTTGTTTGTTATAGAAAATGGCATTTGGGTTGTTGTTTGATCACCGTCCACTATACATATAACAATAACAGATTTAATCAACTAGGCCTGTGCTGTCATCCCCGACAGCAAGGTGTATATCGGTGAAAACGGCCCCATATGACTGCCCATATATCTGCCCCATACGTCTCCTACAACTGTCACCAACAGGCACCTTAATCAGACATTGTGTGATTTCTAAGGGTTTTAATATTGTATATATGTAATGTTTTTGCCAAATTTAGTAAAATTCCCTAAAACTACATCCTTCTTTCAGTCTATAGGGGGCGCTATAGAGGTAACGGCCATCATATTAGTCAGATGTGTTCAGGGCCGGGGGGTTATTAGGTATTTCAGGTTTGAGCCTAATCGGACAAAGTATGTGCAAGTTAGAGGCTGTCAACTATACCTGACCTCCCAAATTCAATTCAAAATGGCCGACTTCCTGTTTGTTGTAGGGTGGGGTCATAATAATATTTTATGTTGGGTACACTGTGGAGAATCACTGTACCAAGTT
>JAVQKC010117162.1:0-26679 GCA_036025475.1 Philypnodon macrostomus
ACCGGTATGTATTACTCCGCGACGCTCCTGACTCCCGGAGCTTTGTAGTTTACCGAAGTCGTACCAAAACATTTTGACGGAGCACCTTGAGCGCCGTGTGACACAAAATCGCTTGGAGGTCAGTAAGCAAAACCAGAATTAATCCATATATAAGGCGCTCCGGATTATAAGGCGCACTGTTGTTTTTTGAGAAAATTAAAGGCTTTTAAGTGCGCCTTATAGTGCGGAAAATACGGTAGTCATTTGTTTTATTCACCGCAACAGTAAAAAAAAATCAATTGAATATTCTACATTTTGAGTTAAATCCTTCAACCATTAATCTGCTGTTCTTGGCAATTTGACCCTTTTATGATATGTCTCATCTCATATGCACGTACATAAAACGATTTGATCTTCACAGATAATTGCTTTTAAACAACAAACAAGCATGCATACAGTAGACATGACACCCCCAACACTATAAAATATACAACAATGTACAGTCATGCATATGTCAAAGCATTCATTTAAGTTTAATCATCTTGCTTATTCTGTGTTTTACAGAAGGAACACTACTACAATCCCAACTGTTCCTTTTGGAATTACTCGGAGCGAAGCATGATGGGATACTGGTCCACACAGGGTTGCAAACTGCTGGACACCAACAAGAGCCACACTACTTGCTCATGCAGCCACTTGACTAACTTTGCTATCCTTATGGCTCACCGGGGAAACATAGTAAGTGGCATATTTTGGGTCACTCTGACATTTTTTGATTCATCCAGGCTTGAGTCAGATTGTACACTAGGAATTGTTTAAAATCTAGAAAAAATACTTGACTGAAATTACTATCTGACCCTGTTCTATGATGTAAAGTAAGTAATCTGTCATAGTTATTATTTCAAGTTAGTCCCCCCCTGGCCTCTACAGCAACATCAAATCACAGTTTGTAGTATACCACTTTGAGCAGCAGTAACAATTTTGAGTGGTGTAGCAGCCTATACAAACTCCAATTTGAAGTGTAGTGTAGAGGATTGGGGAGTGGAGTAAGAATTGACAACCATTGGTCAAAGCCTCCAGACAACTCTTTAAGTTAAAATTTATACATAAAATGTGACAAGGAAAAAATCCAGTAGTCCAGTTAGAGGGCTTAAACAGGGTTGCATCCTGCCAGACACAAATAGCCCGCGCAGTCACTTGACCAACTTCACTCTCCTCATGGCTCACCGGGGAAACGTGGTAAGTGGCTCTTCTCCCGTCATGTTTTTGCACAAGCCGCGCTCATTGTTCCGTCTCGCTGATAGATTTTTGCACACAAGGCAAGAACGGCATTTCAGTCAAGATAATTAGATTGTTGCCTGGTGAAAAGAGGAAGGGGTGGTGGTGGGGTTGCGCAAATAGGGGATAAGGAAGCATGCTGTCATTTTAAAAGAACAAGATAGTGGATCAGGATAGGAGGCCACATTCATATCAGAAGTAATTATGTTTCACCTGTCCATGGCTAATATTCCGGTTTGGGAATCATGGAAAGCCTCATAACCTCGGCTATATAGCTGTCTATTCATTCTTCATCTTCTATTTATTCCTGGTAAATGTCATGGGTGACTGGAGCAGAAACTATGGGTTTTAGGCATGTACACCCAGGACAGTGACATGTTAAAGACAGATAACCATTCACTCACATTAATTTACTATGGACAATTTAGAGTCCCCAAATTCTCTTTAATACATGCGTGTATGTTTGGACAATGGGAAAAAGTCAGAGTACCTGATGAGAACCCGCTGTAACGCAGGGAGAACATACAGAACATGCCCCCCTGGATCACTGGAGAGATTACCTTTATGGTGACTTACAGAATTGACCAACATCATTCAGATGCCATGTTTGAAATATAAAAAATATTATCATCATAGTGACGCCTCTCAAAATACTGTAATTGTACATTTTTAACATTAAAAAGGTCTACACCAGGTCTAAACCAAGTCAAACCAGGGGGGGCTTTAAAACTCACAAGACAGTGGCTCAGGATTGTAGGCAGCCATACTTTTACAATAGGTCATTATCTTCCACCTGTGGTCCGTGTCTAATATGGCATTTTCCCGGTGTTCCCAGGGACGTAAAGGAATAACCTAGGCTTAGACTTATATTTCCACCCCTCTTGAAGCGGTGTGGGATCCGTTTGGTCGTGAAATGCAATTACAATCCAATTACATGATAAATAGCACATGTAGCTAGCATCGTAAGGCAGTAATAAACGGTGTGGATAAGTGTGTGGTTCATTTAATAATACGTCGCGACTGGTGAACTCTGTCCCTGTCATTTGTCTTAACCTCAACCTTAAAACCACAAGCTCCGAAAACCACCAGGCACCCCCTGGAAGGCAAGCCAATTCCACTACAAATCACCTCAACGGCAAAGTCCTGGCCTCAATAAAATTACAAATATCACTGAAGAAATTGCCTCACTTTTGTAGCCCGCCCTGTCCTTGAGAAAAAAAAAAAAAAAACTGTATGGAGAATTTTTTTTTAATAGATCATATGTGAAACCACTGAAGTCTTGGCTATTTGACATTGACATTAAAGGGGAATGTTCATGTGGACATGACATCAAACGGTGGCAGATGTTTGCGGTTATTTTTCATCCTTTTATCGGCCGGCGCTGGAGGCTCTCACAGAAGTATTACTTAAAGGTAGAGTAGGCGACCAACCGACCAAAAAAAGAGCACTTGTTTGTATGTAGCTTCAGGAGATGCAGTAATTGAAATATGTGGATTGGAAAATTAATAGCTTAAGAGATTGTTAGAAAATTAAAAGCTTGTTACAAAATGAGTGAAATATTACACAAAGACATTGCACTGGTGAATTCCTTGAAAACTCTTTGATGTTTGTGGTAAACAGTAGTCTTTATAATGATGACACATTTAAATGCTAGATTTTATCCATCGAGCGACCAATTATCTGGGAGGGGTTCTCTCTGTGTTACTTTGAGTTCTCTCCAGGTGCTTAAGCATTCTCTCACCACCTAAAGACATGCATTTATTAGAAAAATATATGACTTTTATTTACCCTATAGTGAATGAATGTGTGAGTAAATGGTTGTCTATATCTTTCTCTAACTGAGCACTGTCCAGGTTATTCCCTGCCTAAAGCTCCTAGTTGCCGAGAGTAGCTCCAGTAACCCGCTATCCCATATGGGAATATGCAAAAGATTAATGAATATGAAATATGATTATTAGACAATGTCACATTTGAAATACCAACATTATTGTAGTATTTATATATATATATATATATATATATATATATTTAAATGTTGTCAAAAAGAACTCTATGAAAGAAAATCGACCCGATCAAGCAAAGTTGACAAACCAATGCAGTGTATGAAAGACGCTAATAAAAAAGAAAGTGTACTCTACACATAAAGAAAAACTTAAAAAGGAATAAAAGATGCTTGAACTGGACCTTGTACAAATCTCACAAACCTCCTAGATAATGATGCAACACACAGCATATATATATATTGATGCTTTTTCTATGAAATATTAATACTCACTGCATCTTAACTGTTTGACAATGAGCTCATTTACCGCCTCAACACGCCCCATTTACATATGTATGACAAGGAAAAGGCACACAAATTACTTATTCCATCTTTAAGGCAGAGAGGAATCCTTAAGTGTCGCCTTGAAATGTAATATCCATAGCAACGCGGCCATAATGATGATCTCCGCTCCTCCTTTCTAACACTGTTGATGTGTGTCTTTATAGGCCGACAGTAGTGTCCATGAACTGTTGCTCACCGTCATCACCAGAATGGGCATCGCGGTCTCGCTCGTCTGCCTGGCCATCAGCCTCTTCACCTTCTGCTTCTTCAGAGGTCTGCAGAGCGACCGCAATACTATTCACAAGAACCTTTGCCTCAACCTCTTCATCGGAGAGCTGGTCTTCCTCGTGGGCATCAACATGACTGAACCAAAGGTAGTGTAGAAGAAAGAGATAGGGGTGGGTGGGTGTCCGCTAATGTCAATATTTGCAGTTGGTGACCTTTCGGAATTTTTTAATTGGAACTCAAATCTGTAAATCAAACTGTCAAATTGGTTTTCTGGGGCACTCCTTAAAAAGACACTTGTATTTGATAGGATATGTTTAAACAGCTAATGGAATATTGTAAAAGGAATGATCTGTAATTGGCAAGATACAGTATACATACATACAGTTTGTAATGATGAATTGGAGCTTTCAAAAAACACCAACTGACTTTTATTATTGACGGTTTACTACCTCTGCATCCACAGTTGCCCTGGGGCAGACTGACAGAAGCATGGCAGCCACATCACATCTGTATCATCTCAAATCATCACCAAACTTACTAACTTGACACATTATCAAAGTACACAATATCCAATTATCTTAAAAAAGCTTTTTGTTGTGGTCTTAGCTAGGTCTTTTATAAGCAACAAGGGGTGAAAATATGTTGCCCTATTGCCCTGTTGGAGCTGGGAACAGAGCTGAAGCAAGTGTCTCTCGAACAAATATTGACATTGTATTCATGTGATGTATATTTTGGCTTAAGGTTGGCTCTAAACCAGTTTTTACCAACATAATATGATTTCATTATTACCTACTCCAAAGAGGTAATGTTTTCGTACGTAACCCAAAAAGTACTAAACATGATTTGGATGAGATATTCAGGGAAAGTCAGTAATGACGCAAGGAATTGATTCGATTTTGGGTGTGATCCTAAACATCGTCTGGATCAAGGATTTTTTTTTAAAGAATTGCATCTGTTCAAAAACAAAACAAAAAAACTGTACCTGTTTGGATTACTTCTGGTTAAACATGGCTGTGACACTTATATTAAATGTCCTATTGCTCTATAAATATTATGACAAACAATATTTATTAAGTGCAATGCTTAATAAATGCTCTGTCAAAATACACAAATACACACAACACAAACAATTTCCAGTCAATTTATCAAACTTTATCGCCTCATTCCCAGCACAACACAACTCCAAATAGAAAACCAGCTGCAGTTGACACCATTCACCGTCGATATTAATACCATTAATATAAGGTTTCTAAGAAGAAATAAGTGGATTTGCCAAAACGAGCCCAGGCTTTTGATTTGAAAACACTCTTACTTTTGTGTGTATGTCTTCCTGTCAGCTGGTTTGCTCCATCATCGCCGGGGTGCTCCACTTCTGCTTCCTGGCTGCGTTTGCCTGGATGTGCTTAGAGGGCGTGCAGCTGTACCTCATGCTGGTAGAAGTGTTTGAAAGTGAGTTCTCGCGACGAAAGTACTACTACATCTCCGGGTACCTCTTCCCCGCAGCCGTGGTGGGCATCTCTGCGGCCATCGATTACCGGAGCTACGGCACACAGCGGGCGTAAGTTTGGTGTCATTATACTGTTTAATTCATCAATGCGTTGGGGCTAGTTAGGCTTAAAGGTGTATGTTGCTGTATACGCTTACAATATGTGTACATCACAGAATAACACTGAAAGTATAGCCAAGAAAAGAGAAAAGAGTTCAAATTTGATTTAGGGCTGCAAAATATCAAGTAAGCATGGGATATGGAATGACTGTTGAATATTGCATATTTCCTGCAGCCTGCTATATTAAGTTATCCATTTTGACTAAATTTAAATCTACATGGTTATAATATTGTCTCAAGAAAGACTAAATCATACTGGTAATTTTCACAATAGAGTTGCGTTTAAGGCTTTGACCATTACATTATTCATGAAATCTTAACTATAGTAAATATATGAAGCAGGCCTAGTTGTATTGCTTCTTATCTTTGTTCCAAAAATGGACAAACTGGGCTCCATTATTGAAGCACACCCTTTGCTTCTGTTTGGATATGTTTTGCATGAAGGTGTAGAACTGAATTTCAATGTTTTAAAATGAAATTGCTGTTTAGCCTATCACTATTTGTACAGTTTGTGTCAGTGAATTGACAACCCCCCCAAGTCCTCCAAAACTGCCCCAGCAGTTCACATCCATATGAGTTTAATATGTAGGGTTTCATACAGCTTTTTCACCACCAGAAAACCATCTCTCTCATCTCCAATACCACAATAATGATGACCACATGATGACCAAGACCCAGCACTCATCAAGACACTGGTCTGCACTTGGTGACGGATGGGTTGTCTGTCGTTTAATAAAAATCCCTCCTAGAAATGAAACACCTTCTCAAACACATTCTTGGTTACATTTGAAGACAAGGTTTCCCATATAATTTTAATGATCTTTAAAAAATGCATTTTTGTGGTCTGTGGAAAAAAAACTTCAGTCCACTGACCACTGAGCAGCTGAAACCTTTAAAAAGTCATCTTAAATCAAGTCTCGAGAACCAAGGCCAGTGTCAATATTACAATAGGAGTGCTGATATTGATCTACTGCCAAGGCACATTCCCTACATACATACATACATGCATGCATGTATGGATGTAACGATATCGGAAAAAACGGTCAGTCTTTGCCCCGGACAAATGTGCTCGCTGCAAAAAGAAGAAGAGGTTGCAACATTAATGACTACACCATCTTGCGGCTCCAGCCTGCTGGCTTTTTTATTCTTTGCATGTGGATAATTGCGGTCCTTGTCAGTTAAAAAAGTTTGTTTCTACCAAGCAGCAAGCAATGATGATTTGTACCACTGCAATAGTCTAGTTTATGGGATATGGGAAGTCTTTTTCATAGCCAGAGAAAGTAATTGCTAGTTTCTTGGTACAGCCTACAATATATTGTTTAGAGAGGTACACTTCTAGCCAATGACCACTAACTTTAGCTTCTCTTTACACAAAGCCAAAAAAAACAACATATCTTAACCGTATGAGCTAGTGATTCTGGTTAAATATAGTGTCAGATCAAATATAGTGTCAGATCAAATCTGAAAATGTAAATATGAATTTGAAGTCGGCAGCCAAAATGTAGGGTTTTTAAAGATCAGTAGGTCCATCTTATACCAAAAAGCATTTGCATACATCTGGGTGTACTCAAACAGTGAAAGCAGCGAGCCGTATGACCACTTCTAGTTTATAGGTTTTAAGCAGGCAAGCCCGTTTTTATTGCTGGCGTCATCACTTAATTTCTACTTTCTCGCTGGTACGGCCTACAATATATTGTTTTGGTACACAGTCGGACGTTCATAGACATTTGCAGACCGTGAAGTCATCTGACCAATAACCACTAACTTCAGCTTCCCATGGCAATGGGCCAAGAACTCCCGCTAAGGCTGTGCTTTTCTGTGGTCAGTGCAGTCTCCATTCCTCTTCAGTAGCCGCATTTCATCCCCTCACTAGCCCTAGCCCTTGATCGATGACACACAACTTTGTTTTGGCAATGAGATGATGAATGATCTAAAGTATACCCCCTGTTTCGATCTATAGATGCTGGCTGCGGGTTGATAACCATTTCATCTGGAGCTTCATCGGACCTGTAACCTTCATAATTGTGGTAAGTCTATGAGCAGGTCTACCTTTGGACAAGAAAACATTATAGATTTTCTCTTGCCCCCCCCCCCCTGCACCCGGCAGCCCCCATCTCACTTGTACGCACTCAGATCAATTTGCATGAACGGAAAGTGGTCCCATTATGGCTTGACACGAGGACATCGGCATCCACTCAGCCATGAAATCCTCCGAAATCAGAATTGGTGAGCAAGTTGAAGCATTGAGAGAAAGAATATACTCCCCGTTTTGGCAATCAGGCATGAAGGTCATTGGCTTGGTGCGCAAAAAAACAAGGGTGGCTGCTGCAGAGAGCGGGTGAACGTGGAAGTAATGAGTGGGTGGGCCAGACACCCATTACCACAGCTCATAGCCCCCGCTGCGGATCATGACACGTCCCCAGCCAATCGCAGACCATGGACAGCTCCATCTTCAGCCTCTTAATATTTTATGTGCTGCTTCAGATGACTCATGCTCAAACCAAACCTGTATCCGGATGTAGGCTAGAATGAAAATGCATATTGTAATAGCGTTTTGTGTTTCCCAATTTTTCCGAATAGTAATGCGTCCCACCTGTTGCTAAAAAGTTATGTTATAATAGTGATTGAAATACCGCCACCAAACTAATCACCAATTTTATAATGAAACTAATCAAATTCCAAAACTATATATATGTATTAGTCTTTAAATATAAAATTGTATTAAAAAAATACCCCTTTGACTGAATGTGTCCTGATAAAGCTATATTTTTTGTATTTTTGGTACAGAAAAAAATAATGCATACTATTGAAATTGCACCTCAAAGGAACTGTGTGTATGCTGTATGTATATTTGCGTAAATATGTTGACGTGCTGGATTAGCTTCACTTTCTGCTTAAAAGGTGAACTTGAATCTTACCTTGCATACCCCCTGATTTTGAACATCTTAACATGCTAAGCCCATGTACTCACAAAAACATGGAGACTTTTTGTGTTCTAAATCGTGAATGTTTTTTCTTTTAATATTTTATGTGCTTCTTCTGGATGCCTCTCACAAACACTAAACTGTACCTGTATACAGATGTATGCACGAACGCAGATGCATATGGTAATAGCATGTAAATCTGCCCGTATAGGCCGTAAATAGACAAAACCTTGAGAAGAGCTGCGTCGGCACTGTATTTTTGTGATGTATTTTGGCAGAGGGATATCATAGAGGACGGCCCCTTGCAGTGAGCACACGAGGGGGGATGGGGCTGGGGGGCTGTGAGCGCATCACTGGCTCGCGGATCTGTGTTGCCACTCCTGGCTATGTTAAATACTTCTCCAGCCACCACAAGCATACAGGCCTACAAGGGGGAGCTAGGTTTGAGATTCATCTCAACCTTACTGTGATCCAAGAGCCTCTATCTGAATCATTGGCACTCCGGTCCATATTCTGCAGCCGTTTCCTATGAATACCCTTCTCATCTTCACACAAAGGCTGCATCAAATTTAATGTTTTTATTTGATATGACAACGCTTCAGCATGCACTACAGGCAGATGTTTGGTATTTTTTTTATGTATTATGCATTTTCCAGCAAAAATGATTGTGTTTTAGTCTAACATCCAGATCATTTCCGTAGCAAAATGAAGTGGGCAACAAAAACGTATTGTTAGCTAGCTTTGAAGACGTTGCCATTATCGCTGCGTAACAATGAAATGAAATACAATGAAAGGCAATAGTTTTCCCTAAATTGTCTCATAAATGTTAGCCATCTCGCTAACTGGAGCAGCTGGAGAAAATTTAAAAGCTTTTTATTTAGATTTTAGAAATTCGTTGTTAAGCTGCTACATTACCTTATCTTTAAAAACTGTTACTACTAGTACTTGATTTTGACAATGTACTTGATTTTGACAAAGTACTTGGTTTTGACCTTGTACTCTTAACAGTACATGCTCTTCTTTTGCTTCAGTTGCCGAGGGCTGTAGTGTCCATTGAGCTCATGTACTTCCAAAAAACATGGGAACGTTTTTTGGCGTCCTAAATCATCTGAATGTTTTTCCTGGCCCCAACATTCCGTTCCTACAATGCCGGCTTTAAGTGAACTTTTGTCTGCTGCACATTCGACATATCCGAGGTTCATTAAACGTAAATGCTATTTATTTTCCCCCGCCTGAAGAGCATTTGCTTGTGTCAAGGTCCCTGTGATTGCATTTACAGTCCACCTAGAGAGAGGGAAAGACTTTTTTAAATGCAGCTCGTGTTGAAGGCCAGTGCTGTGTGAAGTAGACCAGAGCGTTCACCTATGAGCAGTGTTATTTTTTTCTCTTTTGGAAGTCGTGTACTTTATGATCCGCGCAGAGCCATTAAATTTTCATATTCTGCACAGAAAATGTTAGGCTTGCCTCTGCTCCCTTTCTATATGTTCACTGGCCACATTATTAGGTGGACTTTGTAACAGATATAGTGGCCTGGTGTGGTTTTAGCCCATTAGCTTCAAGGTTTGGTGTTACAAGTTATTGTAGTCTTTCTACAGTGAGCCATTTTCCCTGGCCTTAGAATTTTCACCCACAAAACTGGCGCTCACTGGAACTTACTAAACCACATTCCAAGTCAACAAAATCACATTTTCAATACTAATGATTGGTTTGAGCAATTGTGTCTTGAATTTGTCAGCATAACTAAATGTGATTGGATATCTTATATTAGCAGTTTAATTGGTGTACCTAATAGAGTGACCAGTGACTGTACAATATCCAAACCACTATAGATTGAATTGTATTCTTGGCTACAATGCCGGTAAGTCATTGCAGAGCCCTTTTTGTGACAGGATATCGATGGCTTTCTAAGTGCGGCGTGTTAACTCCAATCCCGCCTTTTATTTTGACAGGTCAATGTCATCTTCCTGGTGGTGACCATGTACAAGATGGTGAAGCACTCCACATCCATGAAACCCGACTCGTCCCGGCTGGGGGGTATCAGGTGAGGGGGTGTCACTCAAGGAGATTAGGTGACGGTGTGCAGAGCGGTTACTTCGGGGCTGTCAGACCGCAGCACGCTCAATCATGTGTGAAGGGGAAAATAACATCCACCATTACCACTCGAAAATTTCCCACCTGACCTTAACATTTATACCATTCCCTCAATAAATTTTTCATTTTGAGAGTTTTTCTATCTGTCTGCTGACTTTTTAGATCATTTATGATTTGGCTATGTGCACCAGTTTGGGTTATATCGCCTTTTTATTCCTTCATAACTGCTTGTGTGACCCTTGGTATCTCTTGCTTTGATGCTGCTATGCTTTTTACAAGAATTCTTGGATGATCGAGCCATGCCTTATATATTTAAGATTGTATAAAAAAAGAGAGGAAAGTTGCTCATCTTTTCCACTTCTCTTCTGCACTGCTCAGATATGAGGGAAAAAAATCTACCACTTCTGTGCCTTGTTCGACAATATGGTCAAGGGCAGGACAGCATGTGTTACCACAAAAATGCCTGATTAGCAAACATAAATGTTTTAGCATTTGCATCAATGCATTTTTGCAAAAATCTACCACTTCTGTGCCTTGTTTGACAATATGTCCGAGGGCAGCATATGTTACGTGGGCGAATCTTTCTCCCACCAGCCAATGCAATTTTGTCCAGAAAACGAACTGAAATTATCCGCATCTCATTGGCACACCAAATCTCACTATTAGATTGGATTTCACACTGTTATCACGAGCATTCAAAACTCATTAACTGTCATTAATTAGGGTCCTTCTTCAGAAATCTGCCTGGCGTTTCAGCTCAATGTCAAATAGGGAAAAGTGCAATAATTGGTTGCAAAAAGTGTGAAATCCCAAGCTAAACACAAGAATAAATAGCGGGCTAACATGACGTACCCTGCAGCATGTTTTAACAGCCATCACTCCTGAGGATGCTTCTCGGTTTTCCCTGACGGTCCGCGCCTCCGATCCCTGTGACATGCTCTTGTCCCATTTGTTCTCTTCTCCAGGCATCGCTGCATCTCTCTCGGGGCAGCTCACTGTGCTCTTGTGTTTCAATAACGACCAGCCACAGTCATTGAAACTGACTGTTAAGTTATCTTATTTCTCCTAGGCTTTCCTGGAAGCAGCCTGCAAAAAAAACAAAAAAAAAACACTGCTGTGTTTGCAATCTCTTTAGCCAGTTCCCAGGAAGACGAAGGAAAGATAGTTTGCGACTCAAATGGAGAATTCAGTCCAAAGCGATGTATCAGCATTCGAACACTGTGACGCATTAATGCATCTTGTCGATGTTGTTGCTAGCCGAGGTTCAAATATGAAAAACACTAAATGGTCCAGCTTTGCAATTTATGTCAATAATAATAATTGTATTTTTGTTGGTCTTTCGCAGGTCATGGGTGCTGGGAGCATTTGCACTACTTTGTCTCCTGGGGTTGACTTGGTCGTTTGGCTTGTTCTTCCTCAATGAGTCGTCCATTGTGATGGCTTACCTTTTCACCATCTTCAACACTCTGCAAGGAATGTTTATCTTCATCTTCCACTGCCTTCTGCAGAAAAAGGTACATTAAAATGATCCTATGCCTCCCTAAATAGAAAATAATTTTGACCTTTTAAAATATGACAATGAGCATAAACCAAATGCCTTTTGTCTGCGTTTTCACATATTCTACCTTTGTTTACATATATATTTTATGAGCTCAGCCAATAATAGCTACGTTTTTGAAAAGCTCAAGCTATTTATCAGATTTAGCTGGATATTTTAGCCTTTTTACCCAATTTTTTTTTTTTTTTATCAAATTGGATCTGGAAAGAGAAATTTGATGAAGTAATCCTTTACCCACTTTGCTTGGCCAGAAAAAAGAACAGGTCCTGCCAGGCTAGCATATTGTTAGCATAAAATGTTCTGATATACAGTACAAACTTTTCAGTTAAATAAAAAATGTAACAAAATCATGCCAAGAATTGAACAATGTGAAAAAGAACTGGATGCGAACGGAACACTGTGTTGTTGTGATTCATCTGCTATACCATACCAGTAATGCTAGTTTTTGTTCTCTTTGTATACACTAGCCATACTTAGCATTTCAAAGCATTTGCACTTACCCCTCCGCTCTACACGTACACTCCCTTGTGTTTGTTATGGCCGGTCCTTTACAGATATGGCATTTAAACTTCTGTCAGCTGTGTGGCATTTGATAAAGATTTGAGATTTCCATTTTTCTCTCTCAGGGGGGATTGTATCACTGTCTGGCTGTGTGCACAACCCTGTTCCTGATCTTTTCGTTTCTCTTTAGGTCCGTAAAGAATACAGCAAATGTTTCCGCCAGTCCCAGTGCTGCGGAGCATTGCCGTCCGAGGGCTCCCACAGTTCAGCCAAGACCTCCACGTCTCGATCCACTGCACGCTACTCCTCTGCCACACAGGTACTCCACAGCTAGCGTGTGCGCAGGATGCCCCGGGCGGCCTGAAGGGGATTTATTCTGAAGTAATTGAGTTTGGGGAATCTTGGAGTCAGTCTTTTGCTGAAATTAGCTGGCTTTTAGTGGGCCAACGGGAGGACATGCCTGGATGCCTGGGTATGGAGTGCTAGGACAGTGTCAGCAAGTAATCACTTCTTTTCTACAGAGGGGTGTCAGCTCTTAAACAGTGATGTGAAGAAAGTGCAAGATTTTGATTTGACTTTTGAAACTTGCGCTATATAAAAGTAATTAAAGAATGTTGGGTTGCAGTGGCTAAACGCTATCCTAGCTATACGTCAGGTCAGGTTATATTTTGGAACAAGGTTAGTCGCAGGGCTAACACGTAAAGACGCTCACTTTTTTTTTTGACTATGCGTTAACCACTCCATAACCTGACAAGCTTGTAACCATTAAAATTGTTTTCTTTTATGTTTTATGCCATTAGGATTCGAATACAAGCAGGTGTTTTGCCCCCACCTTTTCAAACGCAGACCACACAGCAAACTTGGGGGAAAAAGCCATTCAACACTATGGTATACTTTTTTGGGGTACTTTGGTCCCTAGATAATAGGAAAACAAATTGAATATCGAATATATAAAAGTGTAGTTGATGATGATGATGATGATGATGGTGGCAATTATTAATATTATCCAGCCTTTTAGTTTCATTTGCTTGATCACAAAATATATCCTTGTGGTCTTTCGCATCATTTTGCAGACTCAATTGCATCGTTGAGCTGTGCTACAATGTTCCCAAGGTTATACAGTATATCAAAGATTGGATTGAATTTTATACAATCAGGAAATATTACAGATCACAGTGCAGCCAGCAGAAGGCATTAATGTGATCAAACCATCTTTTTTAACTGAATGAAAATACATTTGTGCCTGTTATCGTGGTTGATAGGCAGACCTTAAGCAGATAAGAACATGGCTGACATACAGACCACTTCTAATCTCTTCTGTTGCGACTGCGAGTTCTCAAGAGCACTTCAGGGAATTTAGTGGTGACTTGGTATTAAAAAGAACCCATCACAGCCAATATATCAAACACAAATACAGCATTTGTTTTGTATTGCCTGAATAGACTTATGAGGACTTTGTTTATTAATGGAATGAAAGACATGGACAAGTATTGTGACTTTATAATGACCTAGGTAAAAAAAAGAAACCCTTACCGAAGTCACCCAGGTCAGTAGGATGATGTCTACCTGATTTAGAACTTACTTTTATTGAGGCTGATGCTACTGCAAAAACAGCTCACCTAACACAGAAATTCACTAAATAAACATATAAAATAGTAACTTTGCATGACCTTTGGTAGGAAGTGAGAAAATATGGACATAAACATGAATGATTTCTGTATGACCCCTTGAGCGACCCAGTGATGTATGTAAATTACCCTTGAGCTTCAATTTATTTTAAGAAATTCCGCACATGAATACGCATGTAAATAATACAACTGGTTACTAAAGACAGTGAGTTTACTAGGTTACAGTAGTTACAATATCACAATCCCATTAATGCTTTGTCCTAATGTTAACGCTTCACTTCCATGTATTGAACATCTATCTATTAAGTGCCTATGTGATATCTATTTATGTTCAATCAGTCATAATAAAATATCCTTTTGTGGTAAAATTGTATACTGTTGTATTCATTATTAGGTGTGCTTCTTTTAAATCCATTTCATTGTCCAAACAAGTACAGAATCCTATACCAGTGTAGACCTCCTTCCTCAATAACTTGACTCTACATGTTGATAATGCACTGAATTATCAATTCCCTTTTTGACTTCGTTACCTACCTCTGCAAACACGTATCGCGTCTAGTCTGGTAATCACTCAATCTCCACAATGGCCACAAAGCCCGAACAACAGCGGCACCACATCGAGCCCCGATCAATGTCTTGTTGTCTCTCCGCACAGAGCCGCATCAGGAGGATGTGGAACGACACGGTGAGGAAGCAGTCGGAGTCCTCCTTCATCTCCG
Source organism: Philypnodon macrostomus (assembly GCA_036025475.1). Classification (NCBI taxonomy): domain Eukaryota; kingdom Metazoa; phylum Chordata; class Actinopteri; order Gobiiformes; family Eleotridae; genus Philypnodon; species Philypnodon macrostomus. The sequence continues at coordinate 14,839 of JAVQKC010117162.1, forward strand.
GAGATATCAACAGCACCTCCACTCTCAACCAGGGTAAGCAGCCATCTTCTCTTTTGTGATGAAGTTCACAAGCTTACAATGAACACTTCAATCGATCCGGCCTACATGACACTGCGGCAGCTCACGGGGAGGAGGGGAGGAGGGGGAGGGTGAAGGATGCGCTTCTCCTAGCAGGCAAAAATAGCATTAAAACCTGGCTGTGAATCAAAGTTCACAACGTTTTCCAGTGTACGTCTGAGGTAGGGAGTATAACAGGAAAGGAATGTGATATTTAGCCTGGGATAATATATTAGTGATGAGCGCACTTAAGTCGTTGGAGTGCTCACAGTAGAAGACCTGTAGTGTAGGAAGAGTGAATGCAGAGTGTAAGCTGAGGCAAGGTCAGGGAATAGCGCTTAGTTGTATTTGTACCTGATGCTTCAGGGTTCCCACTGAAAATCTGACTTGAAAATTGGATGATTACATGCGACGAAACAATTTTATTGCACACAAAAATTTCCGACTAGTGCCTGAAGACTGGATTCCTAATCAATAGACCTAGTAGGCTTTTGACTTTTTTGTGTGAGGTGTTATTTAGGGTGTGATACAAATAGACAAAGCCAACCTCTACATTTGTAATAATACCAATGCTCTTACTTCAGCAAACTGACAACATAATGGTTCAGATTTATTGAACGCATTTCCAGGCACTCAAAGCCCTCACAAGTCCACCATCTATGTATCGCTAAGTCACACACTAGTGTTGCTAACCTCCGTACCCACAGGGGAGACACATTGACTGACATTATCCACAGTGACAATTGTAGACAAGGTTGGTGAACTGTCTTGCCTAAGGGAACAACGGTCGTATGAATGGGGTGGGGAGCTTCCTCTTCAAATTGCAATTTGAGCTCTTTACCGTCAATGGGAGTTGGCCTTACAAAGCCAAAGTGTAGGCGCAATATATTACAAAAAATAAGCTACTATTACCACTAGGGGTGGGACAAAATATCAATATATATAGATTTTTTGGGGGGGAGATATGTTATCGGTATTGCAGGCTGTTGCATTGGAATTTATAATATTTTGTATATTCCACAAAAATTTTATCTTACATTTTGTTTCTTATTTGGAGAAAATCGACTTATTTGTGAGATACATTTGAAGTATTCACTGTTCTAATTATAAAAAAAAACTGTATTTCATTAACAAAAATCTGTTAATTGGAATATAGTTTAAATATTGTTTTAGTTCCTTTAAAAATAGTGATATATATTTGAGTATTGCCATATTGAGATATTATCGTAGTCATGTATTGCATATCCTGAGGTTCCCAGCCCTAATAACCACTATAAAACTGACACAGCAACTAGTGAAGGAAAACATTATTCATTGTGGTTACTAAAGATTAACATTGAGATTTGTATCACAACCAGACAGTCTCCATTTGACTTGAGTTTCAATTACTAATTACTGTAGCAGCATTGACTGGTGTCAATGGTGTAGTTATTGAGCATCCCGTATGTCCAATCAATGTCAGTCAATGTCTATCAATGTTTTACTGTATATTCTGTGCACATTAGATTATTATTAGAGCATATGGCTATACAGTCATTAGTCATACGTTTAAAGATTACGCATCCTTCTTTAGCTTCAAATTAGCCTGGCCCAACAGACTTGTACCAGATCCACAATTAAGATGTAGATTGAGACATAACTTTGACATTGTATTTAAAATGAATCTAATCTAATCATAAACACTGATACTTTACTGTATGGAGCATCCGCTTTCTCTGAGCATACGTCTTCACTGTCTGATAATGTCTTATGAAATGATCTTTAGAAAAATGTGGGAACCCTGCAAATGTCTAAACGGCACTCGACCGAAAACAGTTGTGATGAATAGGCCCTGATTCTCAGCGATCCATCCCACTGACTTCAACTGTAGTTATTACAGTGAAGGGGATTTACATAGCCCTGCTGCGGACGGGACGGTATTTTACACAGCGGGCCACTTAGGCATGTTTTGTCTAGTGTCTCGACTGGTTCGTTTTGTTTGACAGATTTTCAATTCATGGTCTGGCCAATGTATGTTCTCCCTGTGTTACTATGGGTTACTCCATTTTCCTCCCATCATCCAAGGGCATGCATAAATTGCCCCTAGTGAATGAATGCCCAAGTGAATGGTTGTCTGTGTAGTATATATCTGTGTTAATTGACTGTGTATCCCACCTACCCTTTCCCATTGTCCAGTCCATTGTTAGGATAATACTGTCTATTCCTAACCAATGTTGCTTTCTCTTCGTCCATAACAGAATGCAGAAGGTCATAAATCTTTAGCCAGATTTCGAACAACAACTTCATTGTTTTATTTACCTCCTACTTCGATCTCCGATTCCTTACTGATTTTTTCTTCTTCTTTTTCCTTGTCTTGCCTATTGCAGGGATGACCGGAAACTACCTTCTAACTAACCCTCTCCTCCGAACCCACGACACTAACCCCTATAACAACCTGCTGGCAGAGACGGTGGTGTGCAACACGCCCTCCCCCCCGGCTTTCCACTCCCCAGGTGCACGTCCTTCTCTCATCATCGCCATGTTTTGTTTTCTCTTCTTTAGAACATTCACAGTGAACCCGTTGACTCTTAAGGTCAACGTTAATTAGGGCAGGTTTGTGATTCGTTTTAAACTTTGCCGAAGAAAGTCTCTCGTCAAGCTCTGAGTAAAGTCGGCAGTGTTATCTAATGAAGTCAGAAGAGCAGTCAAATGGGAATTCCTCAATGTTGACGCACTTAGTTATCCTATTATGCTATATAGGTTCTAAAGTCAGAGAGTTCAGAAGAAGCTCAGAATGTATTCCATGTGAAGTATAGTATGCTGTCAAATTCAATGCAAACCAGAAGCTAAAGGGGAGGAATTGGCTCTATAATTTTGATAGAAAAACTTATGATTTAGTGACTCCATGTGGCTGGAGCTCGTATTTTACAATATGGAATCTTTAAAAAACATACTAATTATCAATTATGAGGAACATCCACACGGCCTATTACTGACCATTCCTTTAAGAAATACCACAGAGGATTTCATCCACACAAACACTGCTTCATTTCATTTAGAGGGACTTATGACCCACCAATCGACCCTATAAAACACCTCTGTGTGTAGCCTAGCCTGCTAAAGAATTGTAACTAACTAGTCTGCAACAGTGGGAACCCTTCTTGACTAACAACACAACAAACAGACACATACTGCTCACATTTATTGAGCAGAAATAAAAGACTAAACACCAGAAAAATCCCACTACATACATTTTCAGTCCATAAATGTGTCATGTTCAGATGTACAATGGTGGCAGCCACGTTAGATTACAATAGCCAATAGAGCAGGGGTTCCCAAACTCTTCAGACCGGGACCCCCACAATAATGGCAAGATAGATCCGGATCCCCCATTTCACCGGGGAGGTTGAAAAACACAAATGTGCACAGGGCATATAAAGGCCTACTGTATATAAAACGCACTTGTAATGCTGGTGTGGTGCAAAAATACATTACCGTTATGACTAGCATGCCATTTAAAATCAACAAACAATTAGTTCTGAAAATCATCTCGCGACCCCCACTTTGGGAACCCCTGATCTAGAGGACCAACGTTATCTAGTAAAAAGTCACCTAAATCCAACCCTTACTTTTTTACAAATATAATATTGTACTTTGCTAAACACACTTATTAGGATTAACACAAGCTGAATCAATATGCGAATCACTGCATGCTAGGAGGCAGATGATTTGCCCTCGTGACCTGGGGAGGATAAAAATATATGCCTTTGTACAGAATGCAAGAAACAAAAATGCAATATTTCTTGTTCTTCTTTTGATTCTTAAGGTCACGGCCGTATCTCGGCATGAATACGGTTTTGTTGAAAGTAATTAGGGCAGATTTGTTCTTCATTTTCTCCCATGTCAAACTTTGTTGACTAAAGTCTTGTCAACGCTAGTGCTGTCTCACGCATTCAAAAGCGCAGTCAAATGGGAATTCCTCAATGTTGACTAACTCATAACTTATCCTATTACGCTATACAGTCCTTAGCATTTTGTTTACTTGAAACGGGGGATGACTTTGATTTAAGTCGCGTCAATGTTTATGGTGACCTAGTTCTTCGCTGGCGAGGCGCAGAGGAAAAAAAAAAAAACCCAATCAAAGAAAAAAAACACAGAAGCACATGACGCAATGCGGGCATAGCCTTCAGATACTTGCAGGCATTTGATGATAAAAGAGAATATACTAAAAACAGCAATGGCAAAGTGTGCAGAAGGATATACAGAATCCTATAGCTCCGATCCCAGTTATCGCAATCTTGTTTCATGCTGCATGCCGGCTACTTAATGAAGCAAGGGTTGGGGACCAAACAATGTGTGCACAGAATTAAAAAAAATCAAAGCAATGTTGAGAACCCCCGTTGCCATTTTTTTCCCCATTTTGGCACTTGGTGAGCTCAGCAGCAACAGTAGACCAAAGCAGCTCGAATAACCCAGTGATATAGAAGCAGACAGCTTGTGGTTTACTGCCCTAAAAATGCTGCTTAATCATTGGAAGATAATTGCATGTTAACACGGGAGCCTCCACCGACAAATAAAAAGTGGTAATGTTTGCCGAGCTGGTGAATTTTGAATGTCACACCTAAATGTCTGCTCCTGAGGGGACGCTTGTGATTTAAAAAGCCCGATATATTGTGCTATATCTTTAATGAAGTAATGTTTTTCTGAAGTGTGGTTGTATGGGGTACTTGGGGTTTTGTATTTAAATCAGTCGGCAATCAGTGCAGATCGCTGTTTGTAGAGCCGAGTAATCTCCACTAGAGCGTCTGGGAGATTGCTAACTTTGGGTCAGCAGTAAAGCACATTTTTAAACAATAGGAGAGTCTAATCTAAACAGTTAGATGAGGGTTGTTAGTTGTGTTGAACATAAAGCAGTGGTTTTCCAACTGTGCTTGTCTGACTGCACTTTCACGCATGGGAGTATCAGGGATTTTCTTAACAAATGTATTAGCTAGTGTAGACTAATGAAGCTAACGAAACATAATATTTAATTGATCATTTCCATACACATAATTGTACACAGTTTTCAGTGAGGTTAAGAGGCATAAACTTTAGTCCAATCTTGCAAACTGAAGTAGATATAACTCCTCATTTCCCAAAACTATTTCAACCAATTCTTTGTAGAGAATAGAAAAATAAACTAGGGTAGCTGGCCAGGCTATCTGTCTACCAGAAAAAGGATACTTCGAGACCAAAATCCTCAAAGGTGCTTGGTGTGAAGAGTTTGAGAACCTCTGAAAGAATAGAGGAAATTGCATCACTTCAGTAAATCTATTTGTACAATGATGTCCAGAACCAATATTTTAACCATATCATCTTGCATGTCTTCTTCCTGATCTTGTGGTGACTGCTTTATGTCGAGTAAATATGCTTAATGTTTAAATATGGCTTCTGGTGTTAAAAAGACGTATACTAGGTTACGTCTAGTGGGGCTTCCCTTTGGATCTACAAACAGAAGCGGAGTTATTAGTGGTAATACAATATCCATAAGAACCTCAAACAACCCCACTTGAATTTACCCCAAGTATGACTTTATCAACGGAGCGTAGACAGCAACCCCCCCCCTCATTCAACATGTGGAAAGTAATTTAAACTTCAGGTAACATTGAAATGTCCCATAGCCCCGTGTGAAGATCACCACGCAAGACCACAAACCGCAGAGGGGATGTCAAAATCAACATTGGGCTTTTTTCCCAAATTCAGCCTGCTATTGTCATTACTGTACATCGAGCTCCTGGAAAGGGATGAGCGTGTCCTCCATTATGAGTGTATTAATACTCCGCAATGCTCTGCAGATGTGGGTCCGTTGCAGTAACAAAAAATCAGTAAGGCCAACATCTTGGCTGAATCTCTGCTGGAACGGTTCCTGAAGTGCAGCTGTGGCCGTGTCCAGTTGAATTCTGTTCACATCATTTCCTCCCTCCCTGTAGACAATACCTGTCTGCAATAAACTCACTGCCTGGGCATAAACAAATGCAAATTCAGAGCAGGGTCTATTCACAGAAGCCTCTAATAATCCCCCGCTCCTCCTTTTTGCCCTTTTGCTCGGTGCACTCTTTTGACTGTTTTTAGAGACGTCTTTGATGTTGTTTTTAGAAGCACTTTTTTCCTCCCTGTTGCTATCATCCATTTTCAGACACATCCATTTTAAAACCTATGACTGTAGTTGTTCCGTGTAAAGCCTGGCAGCACCGCCGTCTTCACTCACCCTACAAAATGTCAGTGTATAAAGCCCTTTACATCAAATCAAGACTAGCCTCCTTTATTTCTATGCTGCTACTTGAGCTCCAAGCACGCGCCTATGTAAAATTAGCACTCGGTTGTATGTTAGGAGTACACTTAGAGATGAATGTGTCATTATACATGGGAAATGATTTGCTCCAAAACATGCTGTTTTCTGATGGTAGATTTAAACTGTGCTTGCTGCTGAACCCTTTCACCTGCCGAGTCCAGGATTCAGTTGTCCTTGATTTGTCCTTTGGCTCTCTCAAAACCCCCCAATTTCGCTGTCATTTCTGCGTCCACCTCCGAACAATTTGGACCGAGGCAACACACGTGCTAAATTACAGTTAATTGGACACAATCGCTGTTGGACAGACTGAATCCCGGCTAGATGTGACAAGCTTCCACTTTTGTCTTCTTTCAGTGATTTAGTTGTTTATTCTCTTGCTGCAATTGAAAAAGGCATCTTTTTTTTTTCTTTTTTTTTTTTTTTTACTTTTTTGCACATCAGCTGTTCTTAGGCCAGATAGCCTGAGCAGACACACTTGATGTGAGTGGTGGCAAAGTGAGTCATTGCACCGTGCCCGTGTGTCCGTGATGTGGGCCTTGTGCTGTAGTCTGTGCAGAGCCGGCCGGCCATCTGTGTTCAACATCACTCTTGCCTTGCCTTCTTTTAAAAGGTGGAATGTTTTATTCATCGTTAATGTCACAACATTTCCCATCAGCTTTTTAATTATTTATTTATTTATTTTGCTGCTGCCCGTATCCTGTCTGTTGCTTTCTGGATGCAGCTCTCGTTGTTGTAGTAACATGTTTGGCTGTTGTATTTTGTATTTTATGATTTTTCATTTCATCTGTGCAATATTGTTCAGGATCAAGCTTTAGATTGGCTATAATCATATTCATATTTAACAAGCATGGACAAGCTGGAGAGATAATTGGCGTCTACTTTGAATTTGAAAACTTTTTTGTCAAATGTAAATGAGCTGAGATCAAAGTGTCCTGAGCAGTATGTATTGTGTGTGGTGTGTTGCAGATGGTTGATAATGTGGGTCAAACCCTTGCCTCACCTGTCATTCTCTCTCTGTTTTAGGACAGCACTCTCTGAGCCACAGCCGGGACATCAGCGCCATGGACACGCTGCCCCTCAACGGAAACTTCAACAACAGCTACTCCCTGCGCGACGAAGACTATGAGGCTGTGCGGGCCCCGGGCGACCCGGGGGGCCTCAACTTGGACGACGCTGCCTTCGAGAAGATGATCATCTCTGAGATTGTTCACAACAACCTGAGGCCCCGCGGGGCCCCCAAGAGCCGGGATGTGTACAGGGAGCGGGACCGGCCTTTGGGCTCGCAAACCAGGGCAGCTCTGGACCAGGGCAGCGGTAGCGAGGACGATGCCATCGTGGCTGACCACACCGAGACCTCGTCCCCTCAGAGGGGCCCTGCTCGAGGGGGGCCCGCCCCTCTGGAGCTACTGCTACACCCTCACCACAAGGAGGTGCTAGAGGCCCCCCTACTTCCACAGAGGACTCACTCTCTGCTGTACAGCGCCCACAAGGTCCCCCGTCGTCCGGAGGGCCCAACCCCTGAGACTGTTACAGTGGAGGACTCTGGCTCCCAGTCGCCCAGCAACAACAGAGACTCCCTTTACACCAGCATGCCAAATCTGAGGGACTCGCCCTCAGCCTCGCCCTACCCCCCCGAGGAGGAGGAGCTGTCCCACTCCCCCCGCAGTGACAGTGAGGAGGCCTACAGGAAGAGCATGCCTGAGTTGGGTGACGGGCCCCCGCCCTTGTCCTACTACCACATACACCGGGCCCCCAGCGACGGCTGCATCCTGCCCCCTGAGAACAGCCAGGACTGCCCTCAGGACTGCCCTCAGGACTGTGCTCAGGATGGACAGGCAGCCGCTGATGGACAAATGCAACTCATCACCAGTCTCTGATTGGCCCTCTCCCTTTGCACACTGCTCACCCATGGGTACTTCTCGCTTCGAGCCTGGCTCTGCACTCGACACGCTCCTCCTGTTAGAACAGGAAGTGAAATGTTGTTGGGTGGTAAAAGAATGAATAAATGACTTTTGCACACAGATCTCATTAACACAAGGAACACGTTTTTGTGAGGCCAGACCAGTGTGGACTGTGAAGACTGCGCTGTTGGACTAAAGAGGTGCAGAGACCACACTTTGGCCGATAAGTCTGGTGAAAGAATAATGGATCAAACTGAACTGAAGTGGCTCCTGACTCTCTCTGGGGGACTTTGTTGAACCCGGGTGTTTTTAGTCAAAGAACTAGTGCTCCACAGTCAGGATTGTAAAGAAACCACTAATTCAGACTCAGGCCTTATATTTTTCTCTATTGCACATTTAACTGTTGTCAAAGTATCAGCTAAAGAAGATATATTTTGCTGTACCACTAGTGTAAAAAGTCAATAAAGAAACAAAACAAAAAAAATGAAATGGCAACCATACCGTAGTGTTGCCCTTTTAATGTAATAAACCTCTTCAAACAAGGTTAACAAAATGGTGGAAAGGTGCTTTTCCTCTCACACTTGACATGTTGTAGTATGTTTGATGAATATGAAAAGAAACGTTAATAGTCCATATGAATTCATGTTCACATCTCTGCTTGTGAAGTGCTTTTTGCTTTCATGAATGATGAGTTTTGCCAGTCGTATATTTGTTACCACCAGGCCATGCACAGATTTGGAGTGAATTGGATGTAATTTATTTTACTTGAAAGAAATTGACCTTTTTTTTTTAAGACTTTTGTTTGTGTCAATGCGATATAGCAGTTTTTTTTTTACAGACCTGTTTTCATCCTTTGACACTAATTAATTTATTAACTGAAGTATTGAGAAAAAAAAAAAGATCATGGTAAGAAGTGTGACTTGTTGCAGCACTGATTGCATTCATTTTTCATTCTTTTGTAAGAGCCCATCATCAGCTGGTATTTAATTCAACTCCTGTTTGATATCAAATAAATGTGAATTTTTTTCTTCTTTGATCCTTATTGCTTTTTAATGGTTAAATGTTTATGGAATGTCTGTTTGATTTAATGTACAGGAAACAAATTACTTGGCAATGTTTAAGGCAAGATGAGATTGTGTGAACGTTCTGTAAACCCACACAAACTGAAATCCCAGAAATTAAGCCCCTTTTGATGGCTCTATGTTTGGTCAGGTTGTATTGATAGGTTTCAGCCAGGGGGGGGTTTCAGAACAAATTTACTTAAAGCTGTAGTAGCTGATATTTTGACTTTGTATTTGAGCAAAAATACTTACACAATTAAAAGTACAGCATACTAGAAGTCATCTGAGGAATAAAATGACTCTGAGACCTTCTGGGACCTGTATTATAAGGGTTTTTGTTTTAGAGCGCAGGGACACTTGTTTTCAACCAATCACATGCTTCCACAGGACAGGAGCGATCTCTGATTGGTTGAAACACTGCTTATTTATCAAGAATTAGAATCTATCAGGAATAATGTGATGGAGCTATTTAAATTTTTTCATTCAAAGACAAAAAAAAAGCCAGCTTCAGACCGTTGCTCGTTGTTCTGATACTTCCTGGTTTGTGTGAGACCGTGACAGAGGGTTGAGAAGGAGAGGAAGTGGACAAGGGGAGCGTATTATTCAAACATAAACTTTATATTTTCTGCACAAAGGTACTGCAACTTTAATATAAGTAAAAGAATCTGGTAGTAAGTTTTTACATTTTTACATAAAACCTTGTTTGTACCCCAAATGGACCAGGTTGCCTTAGAACAGCAACAGCATTTCATTGTAGTAAATGAAGCTTAAAACATGACATGTTATATAATATATATATATATATAGTTATATATATATATATATATATAGGTATAATTACTGCACCTGTTTCCATACAGTCACAACATTAAGACATTATGACACTAATCCTCTGAGAAGTAATCATTTTCTTGTGTTAGTATCATCCCACATGGCTATTTGTGGCAATTTATCCACTGAGCATCAGATAAGCTCATACCACAGATTTATGGTCCACTATGTAAACCATGTGCAATTTTTGAAGGAGTTTCCCCTTTTAGCTGACCACACACACGCACACACACTCCAAACCCATGTACAACCCGGGGTGGTGCACTTTATTAAATGGAGCTCTGTGCCAGTTTGCTGTCAAATCCGAGGCGCAGAGGCCAAGACAAAGCTCACAGAGCAGTATACAGTTGTTTGAACAAGCCAAATCTCAGTTTACGACGGGCCATCTGAAAAACCCAGGAGGAAGACACCGTACCGGTACCTACTGCATACGGAAAGTTGGCATCCGCTCACTTGTAAATCACAGTTGATGACTCACTCGACAGGAGCGGGTTTCCTTATTAAGAGCGTGCGTGGGGAACGGACGAGGAAGCTGTACAATAGACTCCATGTGCCGGGAAAACTTCTGATGAATGAATATCACTAGTTCCTCTTTGTGATGCATACGAATCGCTTTTGCCTAATGCATATATATTGGTTCATTATTACTAACTCACCACTCCTCTGTCACCCTATTATCTTAACACATTTGGAATCTGAAATTGAACAATATATAAAGGCTGACATTCTTTGCTCAATAAGGCTGACGGAGAGGATGGCTGCACACAGGGATCAGCATATACGCACGCTGTTTATCCTCCTATATCCTCATAGTGCTGTACAAACTAAAAGGGGGTGCACATGTAGGTTAGGATGTAAGACACGGTAGGGTATGGGTAATCTCTGAGCAAGCCATTGTGCTGCATATAAGAGCCTTACAATACCATATTATACGCGATACGTTTGTATTAGAATGTATTTCAGAATTCAAGGTACAATGGTGTCATTATTCATGTGAAAGTATGAAGAAGAGCTCACCATGAATGAAGTGGTTACTTATGCCGTCTTTAGAGTGGGAGGTCATGGGTTTGATTCCCTGACATGAGACGTGTCAGCTATACCAGCTAAATCGAGAGGGTTGCATCAGAAAAGGCACATCGTGTAATTGACTTGATTGCTGTCCAAGGGTGTAGGAACGAAATCAGGAAATGTCTCTCAATTACATAGCTTGCTACACCCATGGCTGTGGCAAGCCTTGAAAGAGAAAAAATGAGCAGCCAAAAGGGACCACACCACTCATTTAAAGTGAGTAACAAAATATTTCACTCATTGACTCGACCAGGACTGCACAGCACAAGTGAAAAACAAGGTTTAAAAAGTACCACCATCACCACACTGACCAAGATTGAAGTGCCAGAATTTCCTGAAGTGATTTAAGACACCTGTCAGTTTTTGCTGTTGGCTTTTGGGGGTTGGTGGGAGGTGCAGTATATCTCAAATGATGTACTATTTTTTTTTATACAACAACCCTTGCCAAAAACTAGCCTGAAGTGAAAGCTTGTTTCTCGATAATTTACCATTTGAGTTTTTCTGAACATACAAGACACTAACTCAAGCAGATGTCGCCAACGATGATCTAAAAGGCCCCCTATGATTGTCCATATCTCAGGGTTTATGATTCATTTCAGATGGAGCGAAAAAT
>JAVQKC010117185.1:0-16120 GCA_036025475.1 Philypnodon macrostomus
TGAAGAAGTCTGCTGGATTGGCAGATGAAAGCTTTTCAACAATCAAAACCTTGTCCAGATGCACTTTTTCAACTTTCAGAATGACCTCTACCTGGATGAATGACAACCTTCACCGTCGATAACAAATACAGTTTTATTAGGACGTTTATTTCAGTTTAAATCTGATCAGCTGCTATTGCCCACTCCAGTCTCATGCTAACTCTTCACATGATGAGTTGTGCATTAAACAGCATGTCACTGATTATGATTTTATTCATGTCAGCAATGACTTCCTCTGAGCCTTTAGGCCACTGCAAATCAACAATGACACTATATCATTCACCACTCAAGAAATCAGGGCTGCTGATAGGAGGGTCTTTCTGAGTTATGAGCAGATTTGTCACAGTGCTCAAGTTAAAGTTAGATTACATGTGACACATTGGGGTCACTGCAAAATACAGTATAGTATGAGCTTAGGGTCATATGGGGTCCTGTGCATGCTCTTTGAAGCACACTAATACATAATATATTATTATATTTAAATAAATAACAGTGTAAATGTGTAACTCTCACACATACAAATAATACATATTTCCTCCATGTAATAAATAATCATTTTCTGCTTGACTTACTTCAAAAAATGCATGACTTTTTTTTCTGACCTAAATAGCTGCAGCATGACAGTTTATTTACGGTAATATGGTAATTTTGAAAATGTAACATTCCATTAAAAGAAGTGACGATATATGCATTTGTATCTTTTTCCGAGTACTCTTGGAGTACTTTGTTGCAGGGCTGACACATAGACATTCACTGACAACCATTCAGCTAAAACATGCATACATTTGGATAATAGGGGAGAAGGATATTCCACAGAAACACAGGGAGGACAAGCAGACTCCACTCACAACTATTGAAGTTGGTGGGTTATTTACACATGTCACATTGCCATGTCAATATTTGTTTATGAAGTTGAAAAAAAATGTACTTTATCTGTTTCACAATAATGTATCACAAACACCCAATATGTGTTTTGATTTCACCATGCACCATCGTAACCAGCCCCATGTCTCCATCTTTCAAGAGTATTACATCAGCATTAGATCAGATGAGGAAGAGCCAGTCTCAAGACACTACTTTGAATCCTAGTTAGCCATAGACCCACTTATCACATTGGAGCATATGTTTGAATCAGGCTCGGCGCCACAGTCCACCAAACCTCAGTATAATTACATGTAGTGAACTCCATTTCACTTCATCAGATAGACTAGCACACACTAATTAAAACACAGCATCAAAACGCCTAGAGCTGTATGTGTTCGTCATTATTATTCAACATCTTATATAGTCACAAATTGTTTAGACAAACCATTTTCAAAAATGTGGATTTGCAAGTAAAAATTTGCTGGAATAAAATGAGGATAAAGTGGACCATAAATGAACCATATCTGATTATGTAACAAACCAACAGTGAACCATGAATAAACTAGAAAGCCCTCGGCCAAGACAGCTAATTCCCCCTATATACAATCAATTCTAACTAGAACCTTCTGTGGAACTGACACTCAAGAAAAAAAATACTATAGTTACATCTATTTTTGTGTTTCTATTAATGACCTCATGTCTCAAAAAATGTTATATATTAGCACTGTTTTAGTTTGTTTAGATAAGAGCACTTTCTGTGAAAAATGGGGGAGGGAAGTCTTGCCTGCCTTGTGTTGTATTGGCATGCCTCTGGGCTAACAGATTTGGATCCTGGATCCAGACGGTTAGCCGGATCACTCCCAAAATGTAATAAATTCTTCCTTGTACCATTCCTGACCTTCCCTGAAATCCAAATCCAAATCAGTATTATAGTTTTTGAGTCCAGTTGATAACAAATGCCATTCTTTAAAAAATCCAGACAATGTTTTGGATCACACGCAAAATCATATTTAATTGTTCCTTGTGTAACACTACTGAAAACATTACCTCCTTGGTGGAGGTAACCAGGTCTCCACTAAACAAGGTCTAAGCTAGGATAAAATCAGGACTTAACTAGGACTAAACCAAGACTAAGCTGTGATCAACACTTCAAATATAAGTCCCCGACCAGACTAAACTAAATAAAAAACAAAACAGGCTCTAAATGGAACTAAATCAAGAACTGCAAAAGAACCATAGGGGTGGGTTCTGAAAGTTGAAAAAGGGCATCTGGACAAGGTTTTGATTGTTGAAAAGCTTTCATCTGCCAATCCAGCAGACTTCTTCAGTTCTGATTAGAAAGGTGGGTGAGCTGAGATTATAGGCTGATACTTGGGGGAGTGGTAAACACCTGTTGGATGGGCTGTGCCCTACCAGTTGTGCCCTAAATGTTGCATAGTTTCTTTAAGATAACGATGAACATTGGATTGAATGTACTCTGAATTTGTAGTCATAGTAGTCATTCATAGGAGTAGTGTATTTCTGTGTAAGAAGAACTGGTGGTGATACAATTGTTATATATTTACTTTACCATATTACCAACCCCTAGGCTTTATGGCAATAGCTCAAAGAAATGGAAAGCTGAAAAACTGATACAGACTTGACATTTTGTAGTTGAACTGACTTTACTATTATGATAAAGTCTATAAAAGGTGCATTGTTCACCTATAGACCTTTAGAATATTGGGCCCTGAACACAGGCTTGAAGCTTTGAGGCGTTAGATGTTGAAGGTTAGGTGGAAGTGGATGAAGGCCATTTGTGTGTCTGGTTTGCACACCTTGCCTGACGATGTGCTGCTGCTGTCTGTCGCCCCAGGGCCATGCCCAGTGCCTCGTGGCAAAGTCAAGGTAATCACAGGAGCCCCATTCACTCACAGCCTTTCATCCTCAACTAAAAGCATCTTTACTGTGCTCAAAGGTCTTTAGAGAAACAGTCAGCACTATATCATACGGTATGACCCATTTGCTTTTAAACTATCGGACATAAAAGCATCTTTAGCTGTAAATAGTTCTGTTTAAGGGTTTAGTCAATAATATATGTACATCCAAATGTGTTTAAATAGCTTGCTTGCAGATGTATAGGCCCTAAGCCTCTAGCGGCATTACTTCCAACCAACCATCTAATTTTAATTTAAATAAAAAAAGATATCAATATTTTAACTATCCACAAACTGGGTTAGCTTACATTATTAAATTTCTACTACAGAGTTCAGTGTGGCTATGCTACAGTCGTCGTCTTTATTGTGCTGTTTTTGTCAATATTTTTCCATTTACTCATTTCTGATTGTACACTAGTCTAGAGCACTAATGGGAAAAAGTACGCTCAGATTTGATTGTTTTTGTTTTGTACAAAATTTATAAAGAATGTTACAGAATTGTCAAAAAGAACATTAACCGCTTATAAATAAAATGTGAAGCGCAGTTCGGCGGAATACAATGAATGAACTACTTTGAGTGCATAAAATAACATGTGTTTCAATTGGG
Source organism: Philypnodon macrostomus (assembly GCA_036025475.1). Taxonomy (NCBI): domain Eukaryota; kingdom Metazoa; phylum Chordata; class Actinopteri; order Gobiiformes; family Eleotridae; genus Philypnodon; species Philypnodon macrostomus. Next base: position 3,427 of record JAVQKC010117185.1, read on the forward strand.
TAGTTTATTAAAATAGAAATAAACATGTTATTATCAAAACAACCACCAACTTGTAGAGCCTGAGGCAGAACACACAGGCACACAGTCCAACTGAACAGGACTAATGTAAGAATAACCCATGACTTAATAAGGAAAGACTAAAACAGAATCCACATCAAGTCTAAATAATAACACACAGGTCTAAACCCAGACCAGATCTGTTCTAATCCAGGACTAATCCTGGTCCTTATTATTTCTACAATACTTTGTCTGGTCATTGCCCTGCACCCTGATCAGACACAGTACAGAGATGGCCTGTTTTCAAACCTCGGCTCACAGCTTTTGAAACGCTTGGTCCAGCTGAAGATGTTACTATATTGACTTACCCTTACACTGTCACATTCACACCAGCCCTGCTATGGTCCTCTCTGGGGATTTCAAACTGATTTTTGAAGCAGCGGCTGCATTTTTTAAAACCTTATTCTTTGAAGTGTTGAATGAGAGGCTGGCAGGGGCTGGGGCTCGGTTCCATTGGAGTGACCTGAGCTAAGAATAGTCTCACTGTTGGGCCCTCAGCAGTGATAAAAGCTGCTCTTCACTTTGGTTCTTTGGTGACGCCATCAATGTTTTTACACCCTGCGTTTAACATTTTTGACAGACAGATTTTCACTTGTTTGGACATTTTGAAGACTAAATTTCAGTACCTTAATGTATGAATGTCTAAGTGTGTTCTTGTGTTTGGTTTCTTTTACATAGGCCGTATATGTGCCATTTCTCAGTCTGTCCAAGGGCGGCTAAATAGATCAGTGTTCTATGAGTCTTATTATTATTACTTCATAAACTCCCTCAGAATAAACTAGACTTACCTCATATGCCCTCTACCATCTACAAAAAAGTTCAATTTCTTTTGAGCCTATATGGGACTGTTTGGATCAACAGGTGGAGTAAAATCACAGTCTGGTGGTGCTGGCTTATGGGCAGTGGTCTTTTAGTTGTTTTTGTGAATGTGCTGAAGCGGCTGGTGGTGATGGATGAGGAGAATGAGTTCAGATAGCTGTCATCACCCCCCGCTTAGACCTACATTCAGAGCTACACTGACTATAACACGATTCTTTGTAAACCAGTCTGCACCAGGACATTGCATTTTCTTCCAAGATGGACAGTAACTTTTTAAATAACTTTATATATATATATATATATATATATATATATATATATATATATATATATATATTTGACAAATAAAAGCTCCAAAATAAAAAAAAGAACTACAATTGCCATGCTAAAGATTATGTATCCAGGAATATGTAAATAATTAAATTTTGCCAACAATGTCAGATAATTCTAACTGAAATGACAACTTGATCATGGCAATGGAAGGAAATGGCACAATACACAATCACAGGTAGGTGCAGCCCCACCTTGGTCGCTGGAGGTTTGTGGTGGGGGCTGGAAGGGTGTGTGGGATCCCCCAGGGGAGAGCTGCACAAATCCAAGGGAACAAAAACACATCCATATTTGGCAGGGCTTTTGTCTCCCCTGACAGCAGAGTGGAGGGGGTGGGGCCACTGTAATAAATTGGATTAAATGGGAGAGCTCCTCAAAGACCCGGGAGAGGGAGGGGTGAGAGAGCGGAGGCGTGCTGGGTGCAGAGTTGGGGTAATGCTAATGTGGGTATAGTTTAAACTACTTATTTTGGAGTTTTGTAGAATGTTAAAGATATTACAAATGTAACGCTGTGTTCTTTGTGTCTGAACAATACAACTGATCTGGATTATGAAGCATTTGCATGTACAGTATGTATGTATACGCTCATTTTAGTACAGCCGAATAGTACTCAGAAGTTGGAATATTAAATATTTTATGAGGGAGTGCTTGGTGGAACCATTTCTGAACCACTGTTTTACACTATAGTATATATCTACATGAAAAGTCTTGCTCCCAAACTGTTGAAATGTGTACAGTTCTGATAAGAATGTGTTTGCTTTGCTTGCTTTTTTGAATGATTGTTATGTTTTAGGATTTAGTTGCTTTCATTGTCATTTCGATGATGCTTATGGACATACAACATTTTTAATACATCTTTGTCACTTTTAGGTCCCGACCCAGTGTTTGAGAACCACTGCATAGTATTATGAACATTATATTTTGTAGTCCATTGCATAACAGATATCATAACCACAGCAGAGTAAAGTAGGGAAATATGTATAATATCTCATATGTAAGAAGGCTGCGAGCCCAAACATCTTAATAATAAAGAGTGTGCGATGTCGTCTTTAAATGTTTGAAGGTAATTTTTTCATCATCTGCACCTCTATACAGGCATTTTCGGTGTGTTACATTTTTTTCTTAAATATGTACAATATGCCATCATGTTGGGGGTCTGAAAGCTGGCTCCCTATTAAAAATATGTAACACATCAAATACTGCTCGTTAAAAGAAAAAGTCCATTAACTGCCGTCACTGTTTTCTTTGTAGTGTCTAAAAAAGTAACATGTAAGGAGACCTAAGATTTCCCCTTGCGGCAACCCCAGCACTAAATCCCCTTTAAAAAAGTGTAAATCAGCCATCCCATGCTGCCTCTATACCTGATTAAAACACCTGATACCAAACAGTCTACCACCGGCACATGGCTAATTTAATCCACCTCATTCTATATTCCATTATGCCACACTCTTCCAACGTGACCTTAAACCTTAGCGGATTCCTTTTATTGCTGCACTTTAATGTATAAATCTCCCAAAGAGTGCAGCATGGTGATTTTGATTTGCATTTTATTGAGCTCTAGAATTGAGCTCTGGGATAATGATGCAACGTGTGGGGGCTAGTGTTAATGCTCTTTATGTTGACCGACCCCTTTGTCTTGGCGACGGACGGCTTCTACCCACACACGGTGCTGCTGGTAATTACCATCAGATAGTGTCCACAGGTGGGTAGAGGACAGGGTGCAGTGACCCGCTGAGTGCCATTGACAGGGGAACAACAATATGGGCGATAGTGGGGATAGCAAATAGGACTGCTATGGTTGAACAGGGAACCTCTGTCTGTGGCAAGCATTGCACTAAAGGCTGCACTGCTTGAGCGTAGAATGGATATGGTATCTATTGTATTATTTAAAACAATTAGTAGGTATTAGCAACCAGGAACTCCCACCCCCTATTCAGCCCCAGGCTCATCTGCACTGGCTTCAGTCATCATTCTTACTCAATTGCCCCAGGAACCCCCTAGACCAGACCTTGGCAAAGTTCAGCCCGGGGGCCACATGCAGCCCTTGACCAGTCCATGTTAAGCCCACAGAAGGCTTGGTAAAACAATAATCAACATATATTGTAGGAAATGTACTGTAGAATACCTGATTTTAAGGGCATTTAGATGTACAATTGGCATTTGTGCTTCATGTTACTGATGGCAATAAACAGAAAATGCATTAGTTTGGCAACCACAAAAATGTAAGCCCTACTGACTTACTGACACTGTGTTTATTAATTTTATAGTGGACTCTGAAATTATGTATGTTGCAGTTTTTATTCCTAAACTCATCTTGACAGGTTATCTTCCCTCCACAATAGTCCCCGGTCCCCTCGGGCGCTGCCCTAGACCCAAGTACTGTTGTCTGATCACTTTGGCCCTAGCCAAATGAAGACCACCAAAAACCCAAAAGGTTACAGGAACTGCAAAAAGTCCACACAATGGCCTCATTCTCTTCCATTTACTCCTGTTAAATGTGTCTGAAGTAACTATGGGCCTTAGGCAGGGTACACACTGGTCAGACAACAATTCACTCACGCATTCAGTAGGGGCATTTAGTTTTTTTCCAATTCTCTCCAATTCACAGTATTTCTAGGATTCAAATAGCATTGCATACAGCCCTTGAATAAACAACAATACATTTTCAATGCAAAGATCTGAAATACAACACTGTCAAAGCAAAGGCCTCTATCTTCTTCTTCTATAGGCAAATTCCAAAATGTCTTCCATACCATAGGTTAAGTTTTATAGGACAAATATGGGATTTGAGTTGACTGGCACGAACATGATCTGAACATGCTAAAAACAAGGCCCATATTTTCACTGGATGTGTTTATTTGTGGAGAGATTTACCATATTAAAGCCAACTTTCATTTTGGACTGATTACAAAAGTTTGGACACACATCAGATAACGATAAAACACTTTTCAAGGATTTGAAAAAATATATATTATTAAGGTAACATACCTCTCAATGCAATGTTTTATGCAAAATAAATCATTGTGACCTTCAGAGTGCATAAACCATTGCTCTGCTCAACATTCAATGCTCATTATGTTAATCAGGTCTCACTATTCATTTATTAAGTTGATTAATAATCAACATTTGCATAAATATACAATGCACGTTCCATACTCCGCGGGGAGAAAGAATTAGTATTAGGACTTTTTCTTTGTTGTAGTCTACTTTACTCACAGATTTGCCTTTAGCATCTTGACCTGGTGTGGACCCTAGTGTTGTCTTATAAAAGAACACTTAACCGACTCATAATGTCATAGTGAGAATAAAAAGGAAGTTAGATGAACATACAGTTACAGTATTTCCTGCCATGAATCACCTGGGCTTGTATAAGAGTGAGTGACAGATAACAGCCCTCCTCCAGAGGAAAAAACACACACATACACACGCACACGCACGCACGCACGCACGCACACACACACACACACACTACACACAGACTATCAATCAGACTTTGTGTGTGCACTTCAATACAGTGAGTATAATGTGCAATTTCATCACTGTAGGCTCTGGTCCCACAAAACAATATGAGACAAAGAGTGGCAGTGGCTCAGTGGTAGAGCAGTTGTAGGGAGTAGGGAGGTTGGTAGTTTGAATCTTGCTCCAAACTGTGAATGCTGCTCACACTTCACCTACCTAGCCTGTATAAAAGTATGATTGCTGGTTGGAGGCCATAGTCGGGTTTTGGGGTCAAGGAAAGTGTTTCGAAGGGCAATATAAATCTAGTAATCTATAAGTATTGTTATTACATATTCTCAAATATGGTATGGTATGGTAAGGAATTTTTGTTCAAATATCATTTATGCTGTTGTAAGGACGATACACTTTATGTCGCTGATGGAGTAAGAGTAAAGGGTGTTGTGTTGTGTAGTCTAGTAGTATTACAGTGTGTGTTTAAAGTCAGAGACCATGTGCATGTGTGCCTAGTTTCATCTGTCATTATTATAACATGTAAACTAGACTTTCCCACCCGATAAACTGCACAAATGGAGTTTTCCATGGTACATCTGACTGTGTTGGGTTTATGTTTTTATTAAAACTAAATCCACATTTTGTAATGAAATATTGTTAAAACTAAATGAGTCTTGAAGTTGATATAGAGTACCCAAATGAGCTCTTATAGCCCCAGTCTAAAAAATAGTTATTGTTTGCATAATTTTCTGCATTTACTGTGACATGAATGCAATTGTGCTTATAGACACAGTAAACTCAATCAAACAAATTCACCAGAGCACACACCACATACATGATCTATTACCTCTATCAATTCTGGGTGGCTCATACATTTGAATGAATGCTGTAGTGATGTAATTGATACTCTTTGCATACTGTATGTACTGTAAATAAATATGAACAAAAATTATTATTATTAAATTTTATATATGAATTATATATAATCACATTTATGATGGCTTCCATTATAAAGTGCTTTTTAAGCACTTTGAATTTCAGTCACACACTAGTTGTGGTAAGTTTCTTCTGTAGCCACAGCTGCCCTGGGGTAGACTGACAGAGATGTGGCAGCCTCATTGTACGAAACACAGAACACACTTTCATACCTATACCACAATATGGGTTAAGTGTCTTGCCCAAAGACACAGCCACAGCATACATAGGTTGGCTGCTATATATGACTGCTACTTACCCTATACTGCTTTAATATACAATTTAGTGGACAGTATTTTTTGGCTAGCTGCAACAAGAATGTAAGTAGGCCATCTTGTTTACCAACATTATTCCCATAGGGCCGCTGTGATGGAAGTGTTTACTGTTTTCTGTGTGGCCTGGAATTACACAATAGACAGATAAACCCTTATGAGTGCCTTAACTCCACTGCACCTATCACACTGAGACAACAGCACGCGTTAGTGACAGGAACACAGCCTGAGTCAGAGTAATATACAGAATTACACACACAAGCCCTCCCCCGACACGCTCAAACTACACTGGAATTGCACGATATTGGCCCGAGGCGGCAGCACACTCCGGAGGCCCTTGGGGAAGCTCCTCTCTAGTGTGAATTCTTAAAAGGTCAGGATGCTTTCACTCCTCCTCTCCTCCTCTCCTCCTCTCCTCCTCTCCTCCTCCTCTCCTCTCTCTTGGCACTGGAGAAAAAACACATAAGCTGACGGCCTATTGAGAATATTGTTTTCGTTTTTTCCATTGATGGCCCCCATTGAGTATTTCCAGCACTTGGAAAATGCATTGAAAGGTGGTGAATAAACACACAAAGCGTGCTCTTGTTGATGCCCTTGGTGCCTCCCAATATGCAGACCACAGATAATGGCATTCAGGGGCACGGTTGGTACCGACTTCCTCGCCCATGTTTTGAATCCCGCTCTCACTAGGCTTTGTGTTCAAGCTAAAGAATAAGAGGCACACTGAAGCAAACAAGGGTATCTAGACCAACCCCCAGTGAGGAAAAGGGAATCTTGATTTTTTTCAGCAGTATTGTATAGCATTGTATTTTGTTGTGGCATGGCTAAGTGGTAGAGCTATCGTCCTTTAACCAGAGAGTTGGGGGTTCAAATCTGTGTGGGGTTCAAATCAAAACTGTGAATACTGTTGTGTCCTTGGGCAAGACAAGCAACCCTCATTTTGTATATATGAATGTGGTTGTGTGATTGTTGATTGGTGGTGGTCAGAGAGGCCATAGGTGCAAAATGGCTGCCCTAACTCTCTCTGTCAGTGTGCCCTAGGGCAGCTGTGGCTACATTAGTAGTTTACCAGTATGAATGAACAATGAATAATGCTATTGTAAAGTGTCTTTGAGTGTTTGAAAAAGTGCTTTATAACTCTGATCAATTATTATTAGTAGTATAGTATAGTAGAGTCGGGCATATTTCATACAAAATATGTGGCATTAATATTATAAAGTATATGTAGTATAATACATCATTTTGTGTATAGTGTGGTATATGGTGTCTTCCTGAATTATTGGCACCCTTGGTAAAAATGACCAAAAAAGGCTTTGAAAAAAATATTTTTAAGGTTTATCCTAAAAAATACTCAAAACATATTTTGCTTAAATTAAAAAAGGAAACAATTCCAAACACAAAACAATTTGACAAACATATTATATATGGGATGACATTATCACACGCTAGAACTTGCAACTCAGCACTTGTGTCTCACAAAAGTAAGCATAAACATTTTTCTGTGTTTGGGGTGGTTTCTTTTTTCTGTGTGAGCAGAATGTTTGAACTTTAAAAATATTTTTTTACAACCTTGTTAGTTCTGTTTTTCCAAGGGTGCCAATAATTCTGAAAGGCACTGTAGTTATTATAGTATAGTCTAATATAGAATATAGCAGTATAAGGGTGGTGGTTCGATCCCCTCACATTTCAAACTTTCAATGCATTCTTGAGCAAGACACTTCACCCACTTTACCTTTGTAACTTGACTATACACTATAAATCTCTATATATATCTATAATATATGTAGTATGTTGTTGAAAGTGGCTCAAGTGGTAGAGCGAGTTTGGTAGTTCAGTCCCCTTCTGGTTCACACTTCCATTACGTCCTTAGGCAAGACACTTCACCCTTTTGACTATATCTAATGCATTAATATGACTAAAAGAATAGGGGAGTATAGTATAATACAGTATTTTATCTTTTGAAACCCATCTCCCCCATCTGGGCTGGTGTTTCTCAGTAAACAACAAGAGGCATGCTGAAGCAAACACAGATATCTAGACAGCGGCAGCAGCAACCCCAAGAGAGGACTAGGGGAAGGCTGGGCCCCCCAATCTGTATTTCCTAAGCAATATCATCATGTATTTTTCAACAGGCAAGTCGCACTACATTGAAGTTGTCCGTGACACAGATAACAAGCTGCACTCGGGCCTTTCCAAACACTACATCTCGGGAAAAGGGAACAAGATATCCTCTGTGCGCTGACAGTCAGGTGCACTGATCATTTACAAGCAGGAAGCAGGCAGATGGTGGCACAATGGAGAAATACTGTTGCTCTACACACAAGACATCTGCTCCCTGCTTCTGTTTGTTTATACTGATCAAAGACAATGTTAGCAAAGCCAGCAGCCCTAATAGATAGAGATGCTTTTTTGCTGCAGTGTGAGCTTATGCCCAGAGTAATGTACAGCAGTGTGCTAATTGTATTAACTGTATTCTTAACTATTTGATTCATCACTATGTTGGGAGGCAGTTGTGGTATATCTCGTTGAAGGTCTCATTGAGTTCAAACTTGTCAGGTGTTCAGAGACACAAAGTTAGGGCATATTATTATTATTATTAGAAATCTGGAAAGCAGCTACAACATTACAATGTTCTGTCACTGTGACTGATTGTGATTGATATATTATGAACAGAATTGTTATCTGCCTGACCTCTTGCAGAATACTGTCACTAGTAAACATGTTATTATAGTTATTTATCTGCGTGTACTGTAAGTAATGTCAAAAGCCTTGTGCCCAGAGGCTACCATTAGGCAAAAGTAGGCTGCTTAGGGCCCCAATTTTCCAGGGCCCCATAAATGAAGCCTAATAATATGTCTCAATACACCTCATCAGTTTTCCTTTTACTCTATGTGGTTAAGCTGTGGACTGACAAATCAAGAGAATTTTTAAGTAAAACTTAAAAAGTGCCAAATACAGAGGACCCCCCTGCCCGTGTTCCCCTTTGACCCCCCAAATCGCTAAATCTGCCACTGCTTGTGCCTAACTGGCAATGTTTCAGAAAAATAGCAGTGGGCAGTCATTTAGGGCTGTTTTCTCTGCTTTCTCTGTTGTTTCAAATGAGTTTAAAGAACCAACTGGTGCTCAGAAGGGATTATACTCAGCACTTACTGCAAGCAGGGTCTGAATAATGCATGAGTTCAACATAAACTGTGACTTTGTTGTATAAAGAATTAGACATGAATCAAGCCTCTCTGAGGAGTCGTTCGTTCAGATGTAATAGGTTTTGAGTAATCATTCTTTAATGAGACTATATTAAATGATTCAGCAAAAGCTTAATTGTAAATAACTAATTAAAACTATTTTTTAAAAGTTGTTGGCTCAAACTTCCAAAACACCCATTAAAGATTTACTCCGTAAGTTTCATATAATAGATAAACGCAGAAGAAGAATGTAGAAGCCTTATCTGACCCTGTTCTATGACGTAATGTAGGTATGTATCATAATTATTTTACTTTAGTCTCTCCCCTGGCCTCTACCACAACATCAAGTCAGAAATTGTGGGATACCACTTTGACCAATAGTGGGGTTTTACGTCAACAGACAACAGACTTTACATCATAGAACAGGCTCACACGGCCAATTTGAAGCATCTTAGATTGACCTTTTTGTTATTTTAGGAAACTTCCGGACTACACCTTTAAGTGCTAATGTAACAGTTATTGTTTCTGAAGACACACACACGCACTAATTCTTCTGCTGTACATGTTTACTGTCATTCAGCTCAGCCTCTAAATCAGGGATGTCCAAACACATTGTCAAAAATGATTACCAAGGGGGGCCACTCTCTGAGGTGACCGATTTCACATCACCAAAAGTCCCACTTGGTTGTATCTGTTTTCTGGACACATATGTTCAGCAGGTTTTTTCACTTAGTGTCCCTATTATACATTTTTGTAACAATTAATGATTTCTTTTAATTGGATTATGTAGAGTCACAGGCAGTAAAACAACAATTTGGCCCAATTAAGAGGTAAGCCAAAATCGGGCAAAATAAAAATTGCTCTGTGGGCCTATTTGGACCCCGGGCCATAGTTTGGACACCCCTGCTCTAAATCCTCTAATTAGTCCTACAGTGGAGAACAGAGCAGTCGCCCGCAGACGTGTTTCCTTCACTGAACATCACAGAGCCGTGTTTGCTTGTACAGACAGTTGAGTAGAACAGTAGCAGCAGTGACAGCCTGGAGGAGTCTCCACTGGGAGCTGGGTAAACACCCTCATACATACACATAGCTCTAAAGCACTTTGATGAGGCTGGTGGAGGAAACTCATTCTGTTGTTTACTTAACCCTTGTGTGGTGTTAGTATTTTTGTTACTCAGCCCGTGTTCATGGGTCTGGTGGACCCTCTTTTAAATCAACACAGTCAAATATTTTTTGTTAAATTAATCAACAGACGTTTACTTAATCCTAAATTCAAGCATAATCAACAATGTATGTGGTTATTTGTTTCTTTGTTAACCCTTAAATGTCTTGGCCTGTTTTTGCAGCTTGTTGCCATGCCATATCTCACCTTCAAATATATAAACCCTGAGCATATTAGGTCGAGTTTTGTTCAGGGTGACTTAATCTATCTGATCAGATAGTCATGTGTTTAGTTTGGTGTTTATATTGAACCCAACAAAGCCTAGAATACACTTGAAAATATAAATATTGACATTGTCATGCTTGATTAAGGTTTCTGAATGTTGTAAAAGTGAGAACAAATTGATATATACAACATATAAAAGAATGAATGAGTTTTAATTAAATTAAATGCCATTAGGAGTCAATTGAACATAATTGATCAAAAAAGGACATAGACCCTGTACATTGTATATTCACAGTACAAAATCAAGTGTCCACTCCTGGCCCTGTTTAGATTTTGTAACAATGTTGTCTCCTTGTGTGGGGGGGCAGAGGCAGAAAAAACAGACAACTGAGTCTGTGCTTGAACAAATAATTATTTTTCTTTTGGTGAAAAGTGAAAACTGGTCCCACAGAGGAACACCATACAAAGCTTAAAGGGCTATTGAAAGGATAACTACAGGGACATTATAGTGTAGTGTACATTACAACAGCCTGGAATACAAAATATAGTCTTGCTGATATGCATTTGTCACAACTTTGTTAAGTTACACCTTTCAGTTTAGCAAATACTGCATAGAATGTGACTCCTCATTATGTTATGGTTTCTTTGTTAGTTTGTAAGCAAGATAACTCAAGAATAAACTGAAACCTGAATGAGTGGTTCATTTTAAAGGAAAAGACAGTAATGGAAGTAAAAAAAAAGAAATTTTATTGTAAGACTGATTTGATGTCATTGTGGGAAATGATAACACATTCTGTTACTTAGTGATTGATGAAGCAATGCTTCACTTAAGTAACCAGTCCCCAAGTAATCCAATTTAGCACATTCTTGCCAGCCTGGAGCTTGGATGTAGGAAGGCTTGTACAGAACAAAGGGCTTAATAAAGCTGCAAACTGGCATTGAAACGGTAATATAACATCACAGCTGGAGGCTGATGTGGAGAGTCTTATTTCACAGCATTGTTTTAGTCGACAAAATACAGCAGAAATAATCAAGGTCAAATTATCATGGGGAGGTGAAAAACAACCATGGAGTAGAGGCTGTGCTAAAAATTGGTACAAACTTTGTGAGAGCCATACCTATGATCATAGTTAGACAATTTGATTTCTTCTATATATTTAACTTCAGTGAACCATTGTAAAGATTATGATGCGTTAGCTACAATCTGCACTTGTATCTGGAACTTTAATGCTTCACGAAAAGACATTGTATTTCTGATGACTAGAAGTTGTGTATGTAGCCAATAAAGCAAAGTATTCATTATGCTGGTTGCCTCTCCCTGGAACTATGGGATTTATTCATTGTACACCCTGGCAATTAAATCCACCCATTCATGTCTTTGACTGATGGGCTGAAGCTGGAGAACTCTTTGTAACACAGATGAAGGTACATGGAAGGATGGAGGGTATAGTTAGAAGAAACCTCATGTTAGACTACACTATATTCCTTGATAGAGAGAGTATTGTATGTATTTACTTTTCTGTCTGTGATTGACTTTGGTGACATATGGTACAAGCATCCTGCCTCCGTCTGTCATGTTGATTCAGTGTACCATGCATCATCAGTCCCTCACTCATCACTGAATTCTGTATGGTTTGGCTGGTTGGAAATCACTTACAACTTGTGGGTTTATCTTTATCTAAAAGCAATACTTGGCAAACTTCCTCTGTGTTAGCTCTGGTACCTATCAGCTTCGCTCTTCTAAGTGGTTACTTTTTAATGTTCCATGAGTTTCAACCAAACTGGGAAAAACAGCCTTCTCCTATTCGGCACCATGGGGATGGAATAACCTACAGAAAGAGCTTGAACTAGAAACACTTATCTCCAGTTGTTATTGTTATTTTTTCTATATTATGAAAATGTAAATTGTGATTATCTATGCATTTGTTCTGGGGATGGACTGCTACCTTGGCCAGGTCTCTCTTGAAAAAGAGATTCGGAAAAGATATACTGCTATTCAAGACACCAAAAGCGCAAATGTAGAACCTATGTACCCCAGGCTCACACACTGGTGTTACTACATCTGTAAACACAGCCGCCCTTAGGCAGACTGACTGATACATGTATATATGTATTTTATTTTATTTTATTTTATTTTATTTTATTTTATTTTATTTTATTTTATTTTATTTTATTTTATTTTATTTTATTTTATTTTATTTTATTTTATTTTATTTTATTTT
>JAVQKC010117273.1:0-18821 GCA_036025475.1 Philypnodon macrostomus
AGGGAAATCCTTTTCATAGCGTCCGTGTGTCGTTTTGAAGTGTCGCTCCAAATTGCTTTTTTTCGCCACAGACATGGTAGCATTGCAAATGAGACAAACTGGCTTGGAGTTTGAGTAAACAAAAAAATAATCCTCCCATTCATGATGAAAATGATACGTTTTCTGTCTTTTTTCCTCTGCCATGTTAATTTTCTTTTAGCAAGCTAATACGAGACACATTGACCGCCAAGACGTGATTTTGTGACGCATGCTCTGACCGTACATCATGCCCACTTTACAGTTTGTTTATCTGAGTGAGTGAGTGAGTGAGTGAGTGACAGGTTGAGGAGATTGACGTAATTTTTTCCCACCCCAACTTTTCATCGCGGGCGAATACCAATCAGTCCGGGGGCGACTGGTAGCTCGCGGGCTACTGGTTGGGCACACCTGATATAGACAGTGTTTTCTTGCATAAAAAGACAGAAAAAGATGGATAAACTCTTGAAATTCAATGCAATCAATGAGAAACCAGACTAACATCTTTGTATAGATAATTATTTAATTAATTAATGAAAAAGAGGAAAAGAGTTAGTTGTGGCTGGCCAGGCTAACCATGCTCTTCTTCCCCAGTCTCTCGCTAAACTCTTTTCATTCACTGGCTAATCACATTACGAGCGCCCCCTGGCCTCGGCAGTGTCAAAGGACCCTGTGGAAATCCCCAGAACTATAAATCGCAACAGTTTTTTCAGCCATGACAGAGATGAAAACAGGTACATCTCATGTCTCACTAAGTGGGAGTTTCAATGGCCCACATGTCCTTGCTCCTATCCGAACCTCTCTGTTTGTGTCCTTGGTGAGTTGTTTTCATTATTAGGCTGGCCATGACTGTCCAAAACTGCCAAACTCTTCAGGACTACACATTTGTACTTTTAATAAAAAAATATATACATTTTTATGAAATTCCATTTATATTTTTTGGTCTACATTTTTGAAAAGCACTGTCCTAACTAGGCCTGTGCTCTTGTCCCTGACAGCAAGGTGTATATCGGCGAAACGGCCCCATACATCTGCCACAACTGGCACCAATGGGCACCTTTATTAGACATTGTGTGATTTCTAAGGGTTTTAATATTGTTAACGAGCAATTAAGAGCATGGGAAGGGTCTATTTGACCTTTTGGATTTGTCTGGATGTTTGTGAAGAATGTTTTTGCCAAATGTGTAAAATTGTGTCTTTTCAGCTCTGAGACAGACCCCGCTACAGGCCCATAGTAGTGTCAGCCCTGAGACTATCCACGCCTCAGGCCCATAGTAGTGTCAGCCCTGAAACTAATCCTGCCTCAAGCCCATAGTAGTGTCAGCCATGAGACTAACGCCGCCTCAGGCCCATAGTAGTGTCGGCCCTGAGACTAACCACGCCTCAGGCCCATAGTAGTGTCAGCCATGAGACTAACTTATGAATTTTTTTGGTCCTCGTCCGCAGATCCTAGCTGTGAACGCGATAACTCAAAAACAAATTGCCGGATCAGTTTCAACATTTGCACACAGGTGCATACCATAAAGACAAACTGTATTGATTTGGGTACTTCTTCGATAAATATTAATTAATTAATGCCCTAAACTGTGAATGCAATAACTCAAAAAGTCTTTGCCGGATCTTTTTCAACTTTTCTAGACTGTTACATATCATGAAGACACTGAACTGGATTGAGTTTGGTACTTCTACAATTAATGACAATTAAATAATTAAATAATTAACTAATTAACTCCCCTGAAGCCCTTAATTGAGCCAATAATCCTGATGAACATAAACAAAATCCCCCATGTTTATGACCCTTGTGGGACCCTGGACACACTTATTTTGGCAGAGAGCAATGAAACTTGGTACACAGATTCTCCACAGTGTATCCAACATAAAATATTATTATGACCCCACAAAATGTAGTTTTAGGGAAATTTTCTAAATTTGCAAAAAACATTCTTAAACATCCAGACAAATCAAAGAAGTAAAAACAGACCCTTCCCATATTTGTCATGGTTTAACCCTAAGAAATCACACAATGTCTGATTATGGTGCCCGTTGGTGACAGTTGTGGCAGACGTATGGGGCCATTTCGCCGATATACACCTTGCTGTCGGGGATGACAGCACAGGCCTAGTTAGTCAATGCTTTGTGCTACCTCCTTTGGTAAAAACAACAACTTTTAGTCTGCTTCTCTCCAGTCATAATTTGAGACCATTCCTCCATGTGGGATCCAGGTCCTTTAAAGGTCCTATATTCTGCAAAATTGACTTTTCTGAGCTTTTAATCTCTAATGTTCTAATGTTTCTACCTCAAACACATACACAAAGTTGTATTTTGTTTCATTTGGGCATGTTTGAATAATTCATTATGTTGAGCTACAGTCCTCTCCAAGAGCTGAAAATGGATTGACCAATTTATGATGCCATAAATGCCATCAACGCACCCAAAGAAGTATTGTTGCCACCATCATTTACCTATAACATATCTGATTGGAGAAGATGTGTGTTTGACTATGAGGGTGTCAAGGCTTAGTAAAAAGTGGTTGGTCACCAGCGACAGGTGACACAGGTGTCTAATCAGACCATTTCTCATGGAGTCCAAGTGAGAGCTCCACAAAACAGCTTGCATTAGATAAATATTGGGTGTTTGATGTTGCAAAATGGAAAATGGTAACCTACATGTATTCATTTGTGAAATGTGCAAATAAAATACAAATAATTATATATTTAATTAATGAATTATAAAAAAGAATTAAACAATAAACTGTCTACTTTTTTGCTATAATTGCCAAACACCACACTGACCTTGGCTGATTTTGCCCATCTCTCTTCACTTTTACGGTTGCACTTTCTAACAGCTGGTTCAGTCACTCGGTGCATGATTGGACTGTAGTACACCGGCCATTTAATTTTAGATCACTGTAATTCCTGCCAATTCTTCACATCCATCTGGACAAATGGAGCGCAGCTGTTAGTGTTTTATTGAAGAGGGACACAAAATGACCACACTGAAACTAAAGAACTAATGTACTTGCTCTTTTTACAGTGCCGCTATTAAACTGCCAATATCTACTGAGTACAACTTTATATTTTAATAACTGTAAGCTTACATCTTCAGATCTCACAGCTAGCATTGGGCACCAGGGCCTTCCTGTGTGGAGTGTACATGTTTCTCCCTGTGTCTGGGTGGGTTTCCCCCATCAACACAAAACACAGACAATAGGTTAATCCTCCTGCTTGGCCCTGATTAAGATCCTGGCTCAAGATCTGGAGATGGTCCCCTGGGTGGGCAGTTTTCTGCTTAGCACATCCTCAAAATCTGTTCTGAAACCTGAAACCCTGTTTTAATTTTTTTGATTTGTTAGGGACCAATCACAAGACAAAATATGCCTAGTACCAAATTATATTATCATAGCAATGTCCTGTTTCATAACAGGCTTACCCTGGCTTCGCATTGATATTTGTATGTGTGCATAGGTTTTTCCTGACAAAAGCAGGCTAGTGCTTGGACCTTGCCTGGTGGTGGTTAGGCTATTTGGGCTGGTGGTATCCGGGCTGGTGGAAGCAGATCTGGGGGTATCTGGTTGTATCCGGTCTGGTGGCAGACCTCTCCTAGTAGCAGTAAAGCTGGTGGTGGCCAGGCTGGTGCTATTTGGGCTGGTGGTATCCGGGCTGGTGGAAGCAGATCTGGGGGTATCTGGTTGTATCCGGTCCGGTGGCAGACCTCTCCTAGTAGCAGTAAAGCTAATGATTGGGCCTAACATGGTGGTGACTAGCCTAGCACTTGAGCTAGGTTTTATGCTAGTTTGGCTGCTGCCATCACCCATTGTATTTCTTAAATCCACTATTTCACATTTCTCTGTATGATGAATAGAATCATGAATAAGTTACTGCTCAAGTTGGTGCACACTGTGTTCTGATGAAAAGACTGTGGGGCATATAACTCAAGTACTGGTTCATTATTTCTCATATCAGTGTTTAGGTTTTCTAGTGAACCAGGGTTCAGTTGTATATCTCCACTTAATTGAAGCAAAAACAGTAGGGTGGTATGCCATTTACCTCTTTTGTTGTGGTTAGGTACCAGAAAATCTGTGAAATAGTGTAAAATAGGAGGAGAGATGTAGAGCATAGCAAACCACAGCTGTTCACTGCGGACATCTTGTCACCCTGAATAACAATTAAATGCATGCATTATGTACATTTCAGTATAGTCAAGGTCGATCTCAACTGAGAACACAATAACTCAAATAGTGGATCTTTAAAATTTTTGCACACAGGTACATATCATGAAGACGCAGATCTGGATTGAGTTTGGTACTTCGACGATTAATGACAATTAAATAATTAATGAATGCCCTGAAGCACATTTATTCAGCCATTAATCCTGCTGAACATAAACAAAATTGCATGAATTTTGGCACAGCAATTGTATACTTAATGTACATAGGCAAATTACAGAGGTCAAATAAAGAATGCCTCTATAGCGCCCCCATGTTTATGAATTGTCATGGTTTGGGGCAACTCGTGGAAGGTGTTGCTGTTGTATTGAAGTTTCAATCGAGCGTTTCAAGCTGACGTGAGATCACTTTCACTCATGCATCAAGCACGGCCGGTTGTCCCGCCCCCGAGATCCATATACTCCACCGTGAATGGTAGGTTCGTTCAGCTCCGCACACAACACTGTAAACATATAACATAACATATTAAACTCACGGGCCACACTAACATTAAACTTTCATAGTAAGCCACAAACTATCGTCCCATGGGCCACGAGATTGAGACCCCTGACCTAATGTAACTACTGTCGGTTGGTTGGTTTGTCTAACCTGTAAAAAGTTGTATTTAACAAAACTCAATGTCTTACCAACCATACAATACACACCAAACACAGAGCACGTAAAATTGCATGGCCCGTTGTAACAAGGTCAGATGAATTCAAGGAAGAAATCAGCCAAATTCTACCTTTTCACTATATATCAGGAAAATTAAGAAGGCACCCAATGATAGCAGGCAAAAGTGGAGCTACAAGTATGGGTCTTAGAGGTTCTAAAATGTGATGATATCATACCCTCAGTTGGAAGGGCAGAGGCCAGAATTCTGTATTCACTATATGGGATTTTTATACAAAACATCCTCAAAATGTTTTGAATCTGATCATTTTTTATGGCTAGGTCCTGAGGCGTCAAGGTGGAGATAGAGACCTGTCCAAATATATAATGCAATATAGAACTGAACTGAAAACAAAGTTAGCAAGTTGCTTCTAAACTTGACTTCCATCAGAATAAAACAATGTCCATTTAACGCCAACACAACAATTATACAACCGTCTATTTCTGCTGCACTTAGATTAATGATGATGTTTGTGTGAGAGAGCAGAGATCCTCTAAAGTGAAGAGTGTTTACACTGTTTGCTCTTACGTAGGTGGTGGTACATTTAGCGTTTGTGTGTTTAAGTAGTTTTTTGTCGCTGGTGTATGCATGTGTACAGCGTATGTCTGTTGTCGACTCGCATGTCTGTCAACTTTTTGTGTAGTTGTTGTGAGTTGGTCAGAGCTGCAGGCATCAACACAACGTTGAGAAAAGTAGGAGGGAGTGGGAAGGAGCTGGACGCAGCATCTCAGCAACATCTTCCTATACTATTTCTTTGTATTGTGTTCTTTATTTGATTGGTTATTTGCAGTTTGAAAGACAAGTTAAAGGGGCCATATTATACTATTTTAAGTACATTATATAATAACTGCAATAAGCCTATTTATTGAAAATGCCTTCAAGTGCTTTCTCCAATAAAAAAAAATTAAATAAAAAAAATAGTCACTGCATACAAAACCAAAAAAAAAAGTCAGTCTAAATTTATTTGTTGTTTTTTAATTTGTTTTAGTGTGTTCTCATGGATTCATGTTGAAAGGCAATTTGTGAGGCAACAGTGAACAATATATGTAAGTGTAATAGTCATAATTAATAATAAACAGATGTAGTTATCACATATTGTATTGAATCAACTTTTTAAAAAAGGCTGTAAAATAATATTTTGGGTCAAGAATTTTGTTTATTTGGGTTGCCATTGTTTGAACCCAGTGAACTCCCTCAGACAATGTCCAATTACAAATGACTATAAAGACTTGAATGTATGTCACAAAACCACAACAATATTTCACATTTTATTGTATCAGTTTAATTTGATTATAAAGTGTGAATGTGTGTGGGGGGGGGGGCACGTCTTTGTAAACATTACCTCATCCCTGTCCTGTGGCGGGGGCCCGGGCCCCTGTGTACCGTGTGGGAACTAAAGCTCACTCCTCCGGCTGGAACAAAGGCCACCCCACCCCTAGCCCCTGTGCCCCTGCCCCGCCCGCTCTGCCCCCGGCCCACCTAGCACAAAGGGGGCCACGGGGCCACCATTCCCAGGCAACGATATAAACGGCGGCCCCCGACTTGTGAGCGTGACGCACGAACGAAAAGGAGCTGAAATGGAGAGAGAAGAGGGAGGGGGAGAAAAATGGTGGAGAAGTCATAAAAGAGTGGCCCCCAAAGGTCTTTTCTTAGAGGGGACATTTGGGGCCAGGGGCCGGGGGGCAGGGTGACAGCACACAAAGGACAGGTCGGGACAGGGTGGCAGGGGTCAACGCTGGCACCCCCCTCAGATTTACACTTCACATCAAAAAAGAGAAAGAAAAAAAAACATTCTCACCAATATTTTCCAACCTCCAACCAAATCATTCAAATGACGGTATAGGATTTTAAATTTCTAATGACAAACTTAAAAAACAAAACTTGATTGAGGTGTTCTCTTCTTGATTATGGGCAATTCATATTCATTCATTCAACTATACATGCATGTCTTCGGATGGCAGATGTTGATATGCCCAGTAAAAACCCATGCAGAAGAGACATATGCATTTTCAATAACAAACCATGCTCACCGTGATAGAGGCAGCAGCCCCGTGTGTGAAGTGTCCCGGCAGAGCTCGAGATAATTGGTGTGGTGCTGAGTATAGTGTCAGTGGCACTTTAGCGTCAGGGTCAGCAACCTCCACACACCTTCTCAACAGTTACCAATCATACGTAGCCGGGCCCAAAGAAAAGCATCACGGCGGTGTTTCTCAATAGACCATAGTCCTTCAGGTGGCTCGAAGAAAAGAGGAGCACTAAGGATGGGATCCCACAATTAACACATGGTTGACATTTCATTTACTGAAAAAGTCTTGTATTCACCCAGTGTTCCAGATTCACATCAATGACAAATAATTACTGACTGGCTCATAACAAAAAATGTAATTAGAAATCCAACTGCAGTCTCAAGGCTACCCAACCAGCCAACTGCCATGCCAGAGAAAACCCAACTTCCTTGGCATAGTTAGCAAACTTACTAAATTAAGATATCTAGAAATATTAACTGTACAGATGAGGGTGACCAGTGCAGAGTGGACAAAATGTGGGATATACAGTGTGTTTATGTGGGACAAAGCTGGACATTGTGGGATATGTTATATATAAATATTGTTATTCAGTCTTTATTTGGCCTGTGAGCTTTAGCAGGAGCTTGTTGACTGAGTCTATTGTCTGATCGTACAGATAGTAAAGTTCAAAGTTTAGTACTTTCTACTTTTACTTGAGTAATATTATTTTCATGTACTTTTGAGTCATTTTGATTCTAATTTTTGCCCTGAGTTTGGTCTTTCTATTTCTAACAGTGTGGTTGCAGATCGTGTAAAACGCAATCAGAGTACCACAATTAAGTAGTAATGAAGAGTCTGCGTTACCCTGGCAACACTGCCTCTAGTACTTTTTTGACTACTTTATCTGCTAAACGCACAATTGAGCTTCCAACCCCAGCACCGTGTGTATGATCGGGGCAGGGAAAGGGAGGGTTCTCAAGCGGGGGGTGGGGGTACAACAGCTGCGCGCTACCGGCTTTCTCTGCATCTGGTGATATGGTCGGGCCCCTCAAATATTTATCCCATAATGCGTCGGGGATTTCAAAAAGAAGACATCGGTGGCTTTGATTTTACGGGCGCTAAACCCCGGAGTCGCGGTAAGATGGTTTGGTAAACATGTGACAAAAGCGGTGAGAAATGTGCGTGGCAGGTCTTGGGTAAATTGGATTAAAGCCGGTTGCAGGAGAAGGTGGAGAATCACCTCGAGAGCAAAGCAGAAGTTTTGAAAGTATATATAAATGGAGTGTAGCAAGTCACAGGTGTAAGTTCTTTGCCAGGTGAGAAGATCCAGTTCCAAATATAAAAAAGTTCAAATAAATCACTGAGAACTTTGCTTTGTAAAGTAGTGCAATAGTGTAGTCATATTGATTCCTTTACAGGGGTGGTTCTAGAGATTGTAGGGCCCCAACAAATGGAACAATAAACAGTGAACTTGAAGGCAGAGTAGACATTGTTAATCTAATCATGTATTCATCTTCTACTCCTTAATACAGCTATATGTACATGGGTGGATGGAGACTGCCTTGGCTACTTAAGGCCTGAGGCGGGGTACACCATGGACACTGACTGTTTACCGTTTATTATGGGTCACTTAAATTGTCCAGTTCAGGTATACATGGCTTTGGGTGGTGTAAGGAAGAGGCGGGAACCCACAGTAAAACAAGGAGGATATCCACGCTAACCACTCACATGTTTTTTAATTGCACTGGACAATCTGGATAAACTGGGCAGATTTTATTAGCATGTAGCGCCACCAACATTTAGCACTACTGGACCACTCAAATGCAATATTAGCTGAAGTCGACGGCCATTCGCTTCACTCTTGTTCTAGTAAACTTGGGCTAAGAGTTTGTTCTATGGGCGATGTTTTGGTTCAAGTCATCAATTTTGGCAATTGGTATTAGCATGTCATTAGCTTGACTATATTATATATCTCCTAGCTTTAGTTGCTAATCAAACCTACCAGACCAAATCTTGACCACCTCTCATACCATCATGCTGTAATGTGACCCTCTCAGAAAGCTTCATGGTCCTCGTCTTGTTTGTTTTCTCTTTTATATTTTCTCCACGGCAGATGTTTACGGTTACAGATGACCAGGTGCCACAGGTTTTGAATTGGGCCCAGCTCGTGTACATTTGAAGAGTCGGCCCACACAGGTGCCGACTGTAGCCGTGCCAAGTGGACGTCCCACATTCACCATCACCCCCCTTTCCCTCCACTCACCCCTGTCCAGGCCACACATGCTGCCGCAGATTAGGACCCTCTCCTCACACCACACACTGCATTTGAATGGCTGTGTTTTCACCTGCCTGCAAACTATTGGTCCTGTGCACTCATCAGTCAGACTAACAAGTGGGGTATAGAAGTGGTGATTTAAAAAAAAAAAATACTGGCACGCATGAGTGGAGTCTGCGAGTCCTCCCCATGTTAATGTGGGTTCTCTCCAGCTTCTTGCCACACTCCAAAGACACACATTTGTAAGAATTGGTCAATCTCTGTAAATGCCCCATAGTGACTGAATGAGATGGTGACCAAGTGTCTGTAAGTGTCTGTCTCTAGCCTGCAGCTAATGGGTAACTGTCCACCTAAGGCCCATGGTGGCTTTCCATAGAATGTCACAAAGAATTAGACCCAGACAAACAATATGGTTTTGGTTCCAACGAGTGATTTATGTTCTAATACAGTGATTCCCAAAGTGGGGTCTGGGGCCCCCTTAGGGTCTGCAAAGGTCCTGCAGGGAAGGCCATCAAAGCCTCTACATCAAGTCCTCAAAACGAAATTTAGCTTGAAATGAATACAAAATATGTAGACCTATATATTCAATCAGATATCACTTCAGGTTATAGTTAATAGAATTTCAATGTTTTAAATAGACATTTTGATGAAATATGTCATTAGGTTTAGTATTTTGACAGAAGATTTATGATTAGGGGGGGGGACGAATGATTTTCAGATATTGAAGATCTTGGGGAATGCTTGATCTAATAGTATCTCACTTGTGTGGTAATGTAGTTGCCACAAACCAAGAGTCCATGGTCAACATTACTGTTTTTACTCAAAGTCAAATCAAATTATGTTGACAGTGAAATAATGTTCCTACCCTGGAATTGTAAGTTGCCCAGCATATGTAAATGAGTGCATGCTGAATTAGTGCTGATGACTTCACAGGAAGCTTGACCGATTGGATGGACTCATGCGTCGGCTGAGGTGTGAACAGTCTACGGGTAAGTTACTAAAAGAACGTGAGATTCTAACACCCGGCATCAGCAATGTTGTGACATACCAGTGATGTTTTAGACAGATAAATATGTGCTGTTTAACTCTGGGCTCATCTGGCTGGTGTGAACAGGCAGGATGGTGAG
Source organism: Philypnodon macrostomus (assembly GCA_036025475.1). NCBI lineage: Eukaryota > Metazoa > Chordata > Actinopteri > Gobiiformes > Eleotridae > Philypnodon > Philypnodon macrostomus. Next base: position 10,301 of record JAVQKC010117273.1, read on the forward strand.
ATAAAGTTAGGTGGAGGGTAATTTGTGATGTTGAAAGCCAGGGGGAGCAGCTGCCAGGACGGGAGGCCAGTCTGTGTGCTGCTGTGATGTTTACTCTATGATTTGACTTAAAAATACAATTCAACTTAAGCTCCAATGTTTCACCAATTAGTATCTTTTTTGAACCAATTGTCACTGATTGCCTGGACTTTATCATTTTTCCTATATAGTAACAAGAGACAGTTACTAAATAGTGTTTATTCTTTGACTGGAGCCTATCCCAGCAGCTATCTTAGGTCCTAGGGTCAACCAAATCCAGGCAGGCAGGCTCAGGGGCAAGCGGAATCCGGCAACAATAATCCAAATGAAGTTGAAAGGCTGGTTGACTTTGGCTGGGGGCACAAAGACGATCTGGCAGGGTGTGACTGTGGAGAGGTGGCTTAAATGTTGGGCTGATTGGCAATGGAAACCAGGTGTGGGGGACAGGTGAGGCTGATTGACTGGAGGGAAACATCAGTGGAGTGGGTGTGGACCGGGGAGGAGACAAACAGAGGGGAGAACCACATAGTCCCATGACACCTTGAATCTTTCAGCGTAGTAGTAGTCGATTTTCTTTTCCAATTAAGGTTAATTTTACAGTGCCTTAATAACCCACTTTACTTGAATATATAGTGTTATTATGGGTTTTTTTGTATTTGTTTCTTAACATATTTAGAGGACTAAGTATGGCACCCTGAGGAACTCCGTCAATTTAAAATCCTTACTAATAAAGCCTGGAACTTTTTGGGATTATAGCTGATTATGAGTCAATTGAACATTTTCTGATAGGTAATAGAACATATTGAATTTTAACTCTTTGATTTTATCCCTCTTAATTCTATTAAGTCATAATACTAATACTGTCCTTTAAGTAATATCCATGTACATAGCTTGACAATGACAGTTCTTCTGAAATCATACCATACCTCTAAACCAGTACCATCTTCTTCTTTTCTTCACCGTCTATCAAAGCAGGACAGGAGACCAGCCCTTGTGGTTATATATGTGGTTGTGGACTATAGCAGTGCTGTGATCATGGGGGCTGCTAGAGAGAACATCACTGCTTTTCACCGTTGGTACCAGCCAAGCACCGGGGCCCATGCCAGAGCACTTGGCCGGGGATCATGAAAAACCTGCGGTGCATGTCAGTGATGGAGGAGAGGCCAGCCAGACAGTAGTCCAGGCATGTGAAGAGAGGAGTTCCACTGTTCTGACCATTCACTGTCATGTCTAATGGCACTGAATTCAGTCCGTGAAAAGGTTTAGGTAAATAAAGTGGAATCAGGTTTGAGTTTTTATATCTATACAGTATTAACAACGCCAACAATAGTAATATACGTTGGTCAAAATACAATCTTCAGTAGATCCTAGAAGACTGGTGAATTAACCAAGTCAGGTTTCAGGTTTGAGTTTATTTGTCATATGCACATTCAACACAGGGTCAAAAAATGCAATGAAATGCTTTGGATCGGAAGAACTCGCTAAGATAGTCATGGTGTACTAGTAGCATGCAATAATAGTACATGGTAAGAAAAAAGTGTGCAAAAAAAAGAGTTGAGTAACAATATAATAAACATATAATAAAAAAGAACAATAATAAAGAAAAATACAAAGGTGCGGTAGGATTAAATAAGGTGTAAGTGGAGTATTTCACAGGTGGTAAAATACTTCAGATGAATTTTGTATTGCACATGATATAATATTGCTCATACATAATACAGTCTGCTTCATTTTGTAAAAAAGATACACATTATATGATTCATTTGTACATTTCATTATGATACATACATGGAGAACTATACTGCTTGTCATTTTGTATTACAAAAAGCTACTGCTGCTGATTCAATGTTGTTTTCAAAGTTAGCACAGTTCGAAAAATTTACTGAATTTTCCAGATATGACATTTAAAAGCAAAGTTTTAAATTGTTCAGAAACCGGCAAACAAATGTAGTTTTAAAAAATATAATTGCTGTGCGCTGAAGAGACACACATATCCAGTCTCCCTGTACCTGGGGAGAGTGGATATGGTACTCCTCTCTTTGGCCAGAGGCTTGTAAATAATGGATGTGTTGGTGGGAGCCGCAGCAGTTTGAAATGTAAATGTGATGGATGGAGGTGTGTGTCTGTGTGCGTTTGTGTGTCAGAGAGTGTGAGGCTGTCACTTGTGGCTCGAGCCTGGTGTGTGTGTGTGTCTGTATGTGTGCTGAATGGTGATGGGGCAGTCCTCCCTCAAGGAAAGAGAGAGAGGTGTGTAGTACTCCGAACAGCAGCAGAAGAAGAGGGGACTCTGGGGACGTCTGAAGGCGACAGTAGAAGAAGAGAGAGCAGGAGGAAGCTGATTAATTTTGCTTTGACCTGAAAAACCTCTGGCCCAATTGAAGTGCTAAACTAGACACTGGAATAGTAGTCTCCTAAGCACTGTCTATGACCAGATCCATTCTAGGCATACCAGCGGCAAAAGAGTTAATAACATTATATTTAAATGTATCTTCTTTGCAAGTCATAAATCTGTATTGTGTATGTATAAAGTGATCATGAATGGGAACAGAACCCTTGTGGAACTCCAGGACTACCAATTACATAACATGAAAAATGAATCTAAATTCTGTATGTATAAGTCTATTTGTGCCGTAGATCAGCAGTGGAGCTAGAACAGAGCCTTGTGGAAGAAAATCTACTGGCAGTTTTAACACCAAAATATATGCAATAAAATAATTGACACAAGTAGTGGAAGCGAAAAAATGTTGAGCGCTAATATTAGCCATAGATGTGTTTTTGCAACATTCAAAGTCAATAAAGCCGGAGCTAGTAAGGTACCTTGTGGAGCGCCATAAATTAGTAAATATTAATAATAAAGCCTATGACAATTTAAGCTAAGCTAATACATGGTTTGAAGATTATATTAAGATATTTTTGACAAAAATCAGTTGGTGCACTTTGATTACCGATATATTTTATTATAACCCTTAGCTAGAATAATAATAGTTTTTCATTGCAAATTTCAAACCTGGTACCATTTTTCCTCACTTAATCATTCTCATCAAAATCTCCTCGAATTCTATCTGACCCTTGGCGGCCCGTACAGATGTGTCCCACCGTTTGTCTCCGCGGTAGAGTTATTAGTCCCTGCTGGATCATTTAGCTCCAGGAGAGTCAAAAAAGTACCCCCTGGCCTTCTGAGGCAATGGAGGTCAACGCTAGCATATGGCACCCCGCGACAAGATGGCCGCCAGCTGGTCCCGACATGACAGGAACGGAGGGAAAACAGAGGAGAAGAAGTGATGGAGATGGATGGTAAGGTGAGGGGATATACTGGTGTCTGTTGCCCCCGCCATCTTGGGCAAAGAAGACAGGGATGAAATGGCCAGATGGTCCGAGCAGAGAGTGACAAGTGGCTGTCAGGGGAAGCACAGATTTGGCTCAGGGACAAAAACACGTTCTTTTGAGGGACCCCTTACCTACTGGGGGGCACCTGTTCACCCCGTACCGATGCATCTGGACAGCAGTATGGACGACCCACTTTCTTCACATTTATAAATGGCGTATTGGACTTCAAACTTCTACCCATTCCATCTTCTTATGCTTTCACCAGGGCAGGGTGGTGGGGGCAGGAGTCTGTACAAGAAGACCCAGACTTCTTCCTCCCAAGACACTTCCTCCAGCTCTTATGGTGCATAACACCGTTTCATCGGTAAGTTTTCTTAGGTCTTCCACAGGGCCTTCTCGAGATCAAAGAACAGGTATTCTTAAATATATACGCTACGATATTTTTCACATATTCACAAAATATACAGTATATATTTCAATGAAAAGTATTAATACCTGGCAAACATTATATTAGGAAGTTTCATTTTTAAAGTTGAGATGGGCCGGAGCTTATCCCAGCAACTATGGGCCTGAGGCAGATATGAATATACAATGATGACCTTGCTGTTCTTATATTTTGAGAATTATTGTCTTCCATTGTGCCACACATTGACTTCCTAAATTGGGTTCTTTGTCCGTCTTTGCCCCACTTCCCTACATTACCGCCTCCCGTACCACTTCATGTGTGCTGACCGGCTGGCCGCCAAGTCACCGCCGCTCCCTTTTCGACTGTCATCCCGAGCTCTGGGACTTACTTTTACGGATAAAGCCTGCGGAAAGCCTAACCGTCGGCCTTTTTATATCTGCACGGGTCATTCTCATCTTCCCAAACACCCTTAATACTCCTGATCCCTTCCAATTCTCCCTTTTTTTCATATTATTCTTCCTTTCCTTATGATAACTCCATGCCCTTGATTTGTACGATCCACAAATTTGTATTCCCAATTCTATCCATGGGAATTCCAGGAGAAAATGAAGGATGGGACTTTGGGCGGCGAGGTCAAGACCCTTCTTCCTGGTCCCACAGCAAGGCACCATGGGATATGTAGTCGCCCCCGGACTTAGAACGTTCTTCAGGGGGGGTCTTGGACGTCTGGCATGTAAGTGAGGGGAGAGGGGGTACAAATTGACAGTAGATTGGGGGAAGTACGTGAGAGATTGTGGGGGACAGGGTGTCCTTCAGCCACACCTCAACACCCCCCTCCCCCCGGGGTCCGTCTCCTCTCTGGTACAGGGTCCTTTTTATGGGCCCCGGCTGACGGCCATGAAACACTACAAATTTACTGCTCCCGAGCTGGAAGAGGACAGCCGTTTCTCTTTCACTATCACCCCCCCGACTTACATTTTTCTGCCCTTGTATATGTGTTAAACTGCTTCTTTGCATAATTTAGATTTGTAATATTTGATGGTACATATCTTAAGGATAATTGGTGTGATTTGTCAACAATCAAACCAGTCATAGATGTGCCTTACACTGTGTTTAGCTCAGTTGGTATGGAACTATACAGAGCTAGCTTCACTCTCATTTTCTGTCACTATAAACCCTTTCAAAGTTTGTAAACAAAAAGCTCTAAATTTTGGAATAGAGTCAACTGGAGGTAAGACCATAATACATTTTCCATAGAAAAATTAGCATTAGCCACAAAACATCACAAATAAAGATGGTTTGACAAATGCCAACCACTCTCTACATGTAGGTTATGTCAGAGCCTGGTTAGGAAACAATAGTGAATGTACCTCACATTGTATTTTTATTGAATTTACCAATTAGCATTTTGGCTGGTGGAAAAATTCTTAATTCCATACAGAAATGTTGAAGACCACAATAGTTTTTTCATTGTATGCTCAGAATTATTCTATTCCTCACCACAAACCCTACTTTTTTGTAAAGTTAACTCACTTTTGCTCCAGTCGCCTCCATTCCAGATTTTTGAATATTCCATATGACAAACATCTTAAAGAGTCTATACTGTCTAATAATTAATCTTAATGATGTCCATAAAATATTCTAAAACTCAACCTTTGGTGCTGAGAGCCAACAGCTTTGGAAATGTTATGGGATAATGGATACAAAAAAGACTCATACATGCATGACATGTCCCAGCAACTATAGGCCTTAGGCAGGTTACATTGTGGACAACATTCTACTCCCTACAACAGGGCAAATATTCACTTACACATTCATTCAGTATGGGCAATTTAGATGTGTTGTGGCTTATTTTCCGTAATTAAGTCTCTTGGTTACACCCTGGTAGTAGAGATTGACTAAGGTATAAACACATATATTCTGTCTCATCACAGTGAAAAAAAACAGTGATGATGCCATAAGTAATTATTGATTTAGTGAAATATGGAGGACATTTTTTTAAAAATCTTAGCAGGTGCCACTATTGGAACATGGGCCGTACTTTGGACATAGCTCTGTGTACACAAATCTATACAGTTGTGAAATGGTATACTTTTGTCTGATAATACAGGTAGATCTTGGAAAAGTAAGGGGTAACAAATTTAATTTGGTGTGGATCTGTTCTGGAATGTCTTCATCTGCATTTACTTACACAGTATTTTTCACAGGTATAGTTAATTGTATCACTGTTCTTCAAATCCCTGAGGTCCTACTACATTTAGTATCCATTTTGTCAGATGTTGTCTAATGTTAAGCAGCCCTGGACCCATCATTTTGTGCTGATTTTCCACTGGATGCCTGCCTCCTCACATCCTCCACAGTTGGAGCATTGATGTGTGGGTATGTCTTCACCGCGCCAGCCGTCAAAGGCCCTCTCCGCTTGCACTACAGCCCTCCTGAGCGAGGCGAGTGTGACAAACAGCTCAACAGGCTTTGGCACGCCATCTGTCCTCAGGGGAAACCACCCAATCGTCCAATATCATCCAGAAACACAAGAAAAGTCCCCCGTCGCGGCCAAGCACAGAGCGGTAATCTGCAGTAATGCCATCAGTCCTGAGGGCCCGGAGTCGAACGTTGCCAACGGCCACACGACATCAGAGCCGGTTGGATGGAGGAGAGTGACTTTTCTGGAGGCCATACTCTCCATGTGAGTTGGAGGAAGAATGCCGCTGTGACAAAATGCCATGAAAGAAAGGCATGTTGGCTACATGTTGGACTGACCGCTGCTTATGTGTCACCACGGTGATAATGATCAGGAAGAATTAATATTGAGGGAAATCTAGACACATCCTTTCGATTAGGATGTTAACAAATAAATAAATATTGGTTTAGTTCAAATTTTAAGAATTTGGTGCATTTTGATTCTTTGCAATCTCTGGAAATGACTGCCAACTCCAGATGTCTCAACAGGGCCAGAAAAATCATCAAAGACAGCAGCTAAGTGCAGAAACATGACACAATAGTTTGCCACTGTACAGGAGGTTGACAAATGATATAGACTACAACATCTGTGTTGTTACCTACAACCACGTCGCTGGTCGATTTAAGTCAAAATGTATTTTGAAACGAATATCAGGGGTTTTTAGTTATCTGTTTACCATTTATTACCACATTTTTTAAAGATGAGAATTCCCTTTTCCCTGTAAACCGTTGATCCGTGGGTGGTCAAGTTAGTGAAGCCATCATTCGGACATGGTAACTTCTTATTGCTATAGTCGTCCCGGCCGCTACATCGCCTACGGGTGCACCTCAGCTGTTCACCGTCTTTTCCTCCTCCTTCTCTTCAGCGGATGCATTTGGGAGGGGAACAGGGACCTGCGGGAGGGGTGGATACTTCGAGGCTTCAGAGTTGTCGAGATGGATTAGCCGCTTGACTTTGAGCCGTTTGTTCTGTAGTCTTTGAGGGGAGCTAGCTAACGGTAGTACCCCACGCCCCCGCCCTTCTCCAGATCTGTACGTCTCTAGCCTACATCTTTTGGCTGTTTTTTTTTTGTTTTGTTTTTTTACGAGCTCATTAGAAAGCCCCATATGCCTGACACGCACCTGCCCCCCAAAATATCCCCCTCTTGCAACAACTGAGCTAACAGAAACTTCCGATTCTGCATTTGTTCTTCCAAACTGTATATACAGACGTTTTAATATCCCAATTTTGATTCCTATTTTATTATCATGTAAGCATACGATGCTGAGGTTACTGAGCTAGAAGTTAACATTTCAGGTATAGCTAGCCAGCTAAAAGATACTCATGCTAACGTTTGGTGACGTTACTAGCTAGCCAACTGCATGTCAATATAAAGCTTTGTAAATTTAAGATTAGTTTGAAAGTGGGTTGAAAATAAGTCTGTTGGAATAAGCCAGTACTATTCCTGTTTCGGGATAATGTTGCTTCCCATGATGCATTTTTCAGCATTATCTCTTGTGCAGGCATATGATTAGCCCCCAGTATTTAAATATATATTAAAATCCATAATAATAAAGCTAAAATAAGGTTTTGTTTTTTCACTCAAATCTCTACCAAGTTACAATGTGCAATTATCAAAACTTCCACCAAAAACAAATATACTGCCCATTAAATATCCCCAAATAAGGCCAACTAGCTTCACATTTTGGCAACTATAAAGCAGCGATGTTGGGCAATTTGAGCTAAAGTGTGCATGGTGTAATCCACAATTTGGTGTACTTGTGCGGATTCCAAGCCCAGATAATGCATGAAACCTATGCCATGAATAATGCTAATGGAGGATTATTTGTTGTTTAGCTAGGACCAGGGCTGGGTAGAGTAGCCAATAACTGTTACTTCAAAATAATGTAACTCAAGTAAAAGTAAAAAGTTCTCATTCACACAATTACTTGAGTAAGAGTAGAAAAACAACTCAAGTCCTGAATAACTGTTTGAGTGTAATGTCAGATTATTTGTTTCATTTTGTGGTAATCGAGGGGAAAAAATAAAAAGATAATAAACAGATTTTTATATTTTTAAAAGCTAAACTACAAATTTAAATAATATTTTCAAAGATTAAGGCACAAAGGACAGAATTTCCAAATTTTTCACATAAAGCTGTTCTTACATGACACACAGAGGTGCGTAAAAGTACTCTTACTCTTTTTAGAGTTCCAAGATTTTACTCAAGTAAGAGTACAGTTACTTCAAAATATTATTACTCAAGTAAAAGTCAAAAGTATTGTGCAGTAAAGCTACTCTATGGAGTACAATGTATTGAAAAAGTTACT
>JAVQKC010117284.1:0-18266 GCA_036025475.1 Philypnodon macrostomus
ATCTCTCTCACAGTGGACATGCACCTACGATGAAAATTCCAGAGCCCTCCATGACTTCTAAGTGGGAGAAATAGCAAAATAGCAAGGTGTTCAAATACTTGTTTTCTTCACTGTAAACCAGAACTGAACCAGGACTAAGAGAGGTCTTAATTAGAACTTACCCAGGGAGAAACTAACTAAACCCTGAACTAAACTAGGTCCAAAATCAGGTCTAATTAAGGACTAAACCAAGACTACACTAAGAATAAACCAGATCTAAACCATGTCTAAACACAGATTAAACCATGTATAAACCAGGACTAACGCAAGTGTAAACCAGTACTAAACCACGACCAAAACAGAACTATACTAAAACCAAACCTAGGTCTAAAATTGAATGCACTTGGAAGGTACAGTAAACATTGCAACTATACATCCGTTTTCTCATCTCCTTACGGATTTTTACCTTGTTCATCAGTAAGCGTCTGGTTGTGGTGGTGCCCAATGAGAGCTCGTTCCCGGCCATGAGGCAGGCCTACACCAGTGAAGACGAGGCATGGAAGTCCTACCTGGAAAACCCACTGACCGCTGCCACCAAAGCCATGATGACCATTACCGGGGACGAAGACAGCGCCAACGCACTCACTCTCCTCTACGACTATTACAAGGTCTGTGAGTCTTTGGAGGGTTGGCAGTTTGATTCCTGCTTAAACCATTACATACTACTGTTGTGTCCATGGGCAAGACATCACACCATTATTGCCTATGTATAAATTATTTAATGTGAGTGTGATAGTGTGTTTGGTGGTAGTTGGAGATGCTATTGTTTTGGTATGGCTGCCCAATATATGTTTTGTTACTACATGTCAGACAGTATAATAATAATAATAATAATAATAATGCTGCATTAGTTTTATATAGCGCTTTTCTCAACACTCAAAGACGCTTTACATTACATTATTCATTCACTCCACAGTCACACCCTGGCGCACACTGACAGAAGCGTGGCTGCCAGTTTGCGCCTACGGCCACTCTGACCACCTCCAAACACCAATCACACAACCACATTCATTCCTAGGCAATGTGGGTCAAGTGTCTTGCCCAGGGACACAACGACAGTGTGCGCTTGTATGGGGACTCGAACCACCGACCCTCTGGTTGGAGGACGAGCGCCTACCCACTGCGCCACTGCCGCCCCAGTATAATCAATAGAAGAATTGCTAAGTATAAAAGCAATTTGAGGCTCAAATCTAAAACACAAGAGTTCACCTGAAACTAAACCAGGACTAAAACATGGACAAAGCTAGATTTGAACAAGGACTATTGCAGCCTATTTATTTAGTCACGCCACAGTAATGTAAAGTCCTGATTGCATGAAATAGACCACACTGTTTTTCTGTCATCAGTTCTTAGATTGCAATACAGAAGCAATCACTGTTTATTACATTATTGACATATTTAAACACAATAAACTGATGGCTAACGTAAATGTTCTGTTTTAGGTCCCAAAAGAGAAGAGGATTTTGCCTGTTGCCAAAGTAGTTGAAATCACAGAGGAGCAGGAGAAGAGGTCAGTTGTTGTCTGTGGCTCTTTACATGTTGAGACAGAGAAGGGGTTGTAAAAATGTAAAACATGTAGTTACTGTGAGATCACCCTAAAGCTGAAGCATAACGCTCTAATGAATACTACTAATACGGAGTGTTTGACATTCGGTAGCAGCCAGCGGAGTAATAACTGAGTTTGGTATGAAAAGCTTGTAGTGCTTCCAAGAATGATTCAATGATAAAGAAATACTGATCACAGTGATATGAGAATATCATGGATGAGTGAGTCGTTTTCATGACGTTCGAAACCAACCTTATCTATACATTTTAATTGAGCATTTTTTACGTTTTTTAAGTCCAGTACAGTAAGAGAAAGTTTGCATACAGGCAATACAAGAATACAGGTCATAAACAAAACGTATACATTCTTATATATTGTGATATAGTTAGCCAGGCACATTGAAAAGCAGTCTATTCTTTGTCATGGCAAAGGTAATGTGATTCTGATCATTTAATACTTTAAGGTAATTGTATATTTTTTATAATATTGTTGGGTGGCACTTTATTTTACATAGCCCTTAACTACTATGATCTACCTAAGAAACTGTAATAACATGTAACTACATTGTTCCTAACCATAACCATTGTACTTAATGAGGTAGACACAATGTAGTTAAGGGCTGTGTAAAATAAAGTGTGATCCAATATTGTTTTAATGGATCAATATTTTCAACACAGTGCACTTCTTTCCCTTTGGCTCGTCCTTTCTGGAGTTGTACCTCTGCTTTCTAGAATGCAGGGAACAGCATATTGATTCTTTCTATTAAGTTTCAATATCATCTGTTCTTTTAGGTCAACATTATCTACAAACTCCAGCCAAAGTGAAGGCGAGACAGTGGACAACAGAGTCCAGGTGCTCAAATCAGTCCCCGTAAACCTGTGCCTCAACTTGGATCACCAGGACGCCAAACGGGAGCAGTTTAGCAGCAGCTCATCGGGCGGAGGTGGAGGAGGGGCACCACCGGGGGGCACGGGGGGCGCAGATGCCGCCTCTCATCCCGTGGCGCTAGTCAAGGCTGAGGTGTACACTCCTCTGTACATGGCACCAGCGGCACTTCACTACAGGGTGGAGGGGGACGAGGCTGCCCGGGTCATCTATGAACCAAACCCTTATGAAGTGACCGCGGTTAGTCATAGTTCATATGTGAAGGATGACCAGCAGAGTCCACCAGACAGCCCGTACGAGGAGGAGAGGAATGGGGTAAGAAAATAGACCAATTAAGCTAGTTTACCCAGATATTAGGGTCAAGTTGTACATACAGATGTAATCAAGTGTAGTTTTGCAAGAGACTAACGCACTATTGTGGCCCGGTATTCGGTAACAGTATACTCCAGGGCGGGGTTGTTTTTATACAGGACATAAAGACGGATAGATGTTCACATATGATTCACTGACGGTCCAAAGGTGCTCGGCCTGATTGTGAACACTGTTATTAGTTTCAGCATGTTATATGGGCATTTATGTTGAACTGTCTTTTTGTTGCATTGTTTGACCAGTTCCTGTGAATTTGAATGAATCTAAATAGTTTCCTCTTTCTGTTTGTTTTTTTGTGTTTTTTAACAGAAGTACCACACTCCTTCCTCTATGGCCACAAATGACTTCTTATTTCACCAAGAAGGAGTGTAAGTCCATATTGTCCAGCCATGTTACCGCACTGTGCTCCTATTAGTATGTGGTTAGCTATAAAACTATGCAATTTATTGAGTTAAATTTGGTCAGTTTACAAAAGGCAAAGAGTGTTTAGAAGAGACATCTAAATCCACTGATTCACTGATTCATACTCTGAAGTACATTTGTAGACAGTTTTGAATGAGAGGTAGGTTCTTTCTATTATTGGATCAGTGGTCGTCGGCAGGCTTCTCACATCTGTCTCTTCATGCTAATTCCACACAGACTCAGTAATGTTGAAATCAGGTTTGTGGAGCTAAACCATGTAATGATAGTTAACTAGACAAGACAAAACAAAACACAAAGGTTAATCATTTTGAAAGCCGCTGCCTTACTGTAACTGTTATTATTGACTAATTGTTGTGTGATTGTATTGAAACAGTGACAGTTTCCAGTACACGCTGGATGCCTCTCGTTCCCTGCGTCAGAAACAAGCCGAGGGGCCCATGACGTATTTGAACAAGGGACAGTTTTACGCAGTTACCCTCAATGAGCTCAGCACCAACAAACGCCTCCGTCACCCCATCAGCAAAGTCAGAGTGAGTGAGACTGAACACTTATTACCATATTACTACATTATGTTCAGAGCTTTGCCAATCATGTATTTTGGGATTACTTGGGATCTTGTGGCTCTTAATTTGCAGTGATTTATAATGAGTTGGCATCGCTTTTTCGTCCCGGATGACAATTTGACCCTCTTTTTTTTTTTTATCCGGGCTTGGGACTGGAACAAAGAGTACGCTAGCTTGCAACCCAAGCCCCAAAAACCATGTGATTGGCCGGCTAAATATAAAAGCCAGGTGGGGTCAGATGTGTGCCAACCTAATACCAACAATCTTTGGGTTTATTTTTTATAGAGCGTGATCATGGTGGTGTTCAGTGAAGACAAAAACCGAGATGAACAGCTCAAATACTGGAAGTACTGGCACTCACGGCAGCACACGGCCAAACAGCGCGTCCTCGATATCGGTAAGAGAATCTGCCAACCCGTATGTGTACAAGTAAAATGACAACATCTGATTTTACACATATGAATGAATCAAAACACAGCCACAATGATAGATTGATGTTATTTTCTAGTGCTGGAATTCCCTGAGCTAATAAACAAGGCATGACCCAACGCAGTGCAAACAGTCCCACGCCCGAGTGTTTGAATGTTTGCCTTTGGGCTGTTCAGCTGCTGCCCACCTTCATCCACCTCCATCACCAAACACTCACTACATGTACTAATGTCTAGGTGTTGCTAAGTCCCAACATAAAGCCCCTAATCTCCTAAAATTGCCCAAAGATTGAGCAAAACTCCACAAACATCGAAAAGCAATATCCCACGGAGTTGTATTTTTTTCATAAAGTGAGTTTTCAAGATGACTCATTTGCCACTTTATTAGGTAGAGCTATTTACTTGCTTGTTATCGCAAATAGATTATTAGTTTATCACATTGCATCAAGCCAATGGATTTTGTCTTGCCCATGTTTCAGACAAACCTGCTAAAGTTCAAACCATTAATCAAAATGAAGACGAACTGATTTTGAAACATTGAGTATTTTTCACATATAGCCTGTCTATGGTTTACAGAGAATGGTTCAAACCAGCAATATCTCAGTTTCTCACAGATATCAACTACGAAACACAACCTTTAGTCAGGCTGTCATATATCATAGATGATGGATTTGAATTTGCACATTTCTTTGCTCTTTGCTGAATGATTTTATGTAAGAAGATTGTGGGCGTATTGAGTTAACAAGCTCGGGCCTGCTTCACCATGCACACAGTCAGAGGTATGTAAAGGACTGGGGCTGGGATAGTAGACACTAGATAGTTGAAACACACCTACGAGCAGCTTGTTGGGGCAAGAGGAGGAATGCTAGCCACACTGTTGCCTTGAATGGTCTGTTGAACAATATGATTGTTGCCCAATTTAGATCCTCATCTTAATGCCTGTGTTTGTTGATGTGCAGCAAATAGAAAAAATGTGCCTAGCTAACTCATTGTCACGATTGGGAAACTAGAACTGGTAGTAGCAGTACCTTGTCTGATCTTGGACAATAGACCTGGAGCTAATGCAGATTAGTCAATAAATGTATTCAGGGTCAGACTGTTTTTATTGTAATATAAGAAAATGATGTCCACAGTAGCTTAGTTGCACACAAAAGGATGAATCAACATGAGAGGATAGAAATAGTAACTTATCAAGACGCTTGTTAGGCACTAAAACTGATGATGTTTTATTGTGTTAGCTTTGTGGTATGTTAGCAGAGAATGTCTTGTTGAGATCACCTTAATTCATGCAGCCTTTAAATCCACAAAACTCAATCTGTACACTCCTAAATCTCTTTGCTCCTTTGTTTTTCATTCGAAGTTACGTTAAGACTTCACTGGGACAGCTGTTGAGGTCAAATGACAAGTCTTCATCCACTCTCTGCTGTGATCTTGGTCTGGATGTAGTCTGTAACTCGACCCAGGGAAGCTCTCAAAGACTGAGGGGCGGGCGTGTCCGTGATGGGGGTGCACTATGTCCTGGGGCTACATCACAGAAAGGACTGAGTTTGAATGGGGTTTAAACTAAAGGTAAAATAAGCAGCACACTGGCACCTAGCTTTGTGCACCTGTAGGAGAAAGGACAGTTGGGTGATGAGAGTGCTAGACCACAAACAACTCCACTATCTGTGTTGAAGTCCACTTTTTTCATTACCATTTTGATCTTTTCTGGAAGTTTTGTTGCTAACAGGCAAAGCACCAGCAAAAACACATTTACCTTACCTTTTATTAATGTTGCCTTATTTCTAAATATATCATTAAATAAAGCCAGTCATATCATCACAGAGTCTTGGTTGAAGCATTTCAGTCCTGGCACACCACATGGTAAAGTGCTCAGACACTTAAGTTTTTATGTCCTCTGTTTGGCCCCTAACGTCTGCTCCCGGGGCACTCATCTGACTCTTTATGTGCCTCTTTGACCTAACAGCCCTGTGTGTTTCCTCTCTGTCTTTGAAGCATGTTTGCTCAAGCCGATAAGCTTTTATCTTATAAAATAGAAGCGTGCCATTTGATTGCTTATCTCTACCAACAATAGCTACCTGCTTGACCAATGCATATAGAGTATAAATTGGGTTTTAAGTTTGTTTTTTGAAGTTGTTTTTGTTGTACACATTAGCCACTTTATTAGGTAGACCTATTGACATGCTTGTGAGCTCAAATAGTTAATGAGAATATTGCATTGCATCAAGTCAATAGATTAAGTCATGTACATATGTGCAAGACAAATCTGCTTAAGGTCAAATCGAGGGGCAAAAGGAAGAAGAAAGGTATTTTAAGTGATTTTGAAGGTGAGTATTTTTGATGCAACAATGTTTAGGGTTTATTGAGAATGGTTTAAAAAATATACAGTGTCCAGTGAGTGGCAGTTCTGTGGGCAAAAATGCCTTGTAAAAGCCAGAGGTCAGAGACTTGATAATAGAAAGAAAAATGTAATCGTTGAAGAAGACCACACTGGAGGCCGCTTTATAAAGTACAAGGTCTACCTAATAAAGTGGCCAGTATTATTAGTGACTAGTTGACTGGTTTGTCTCCTCTCATCCCAGCTGACTACAAGGAGAGTTTCAACACCATTGGAAATATTGAAGAAATCGCTTACAACGCAATTTCCTTCACCTGGGACGTGAACGAAGAGGCTAAGGTAAGGCTTGGGAACTTATATAGTGAAATTTCTGGAGCAGAAACCGGTGTTTACTGTTACATAAAGGTGTGTAGTCAATGAATGAAAGCAGCACAACTGGTTTTGTGCTGAATCAGTTGGCAAATAAACGTCAAACTAACAAACCGGTTTTGGGAGTCTGTGATGCAAGCACTATAGACATGGTTGTACAAAGCATTAAGGTCACAGACATCTAGCTCTAATTTTCTAATGTGTTTATTAATAGCTGTAATCTAAGGACCAATATCAAGACAGAAAGTGCAATATGATAGACAAATGTGGGGGAAATCAATGTATTTAGTTCAATTCACAAAGCCACTGGTCTAAACTGGGACTAAATCAAGACCAATTCAGGACTAAACCAGAAATAAAACCCGTAATAAACATCCCAAAAAATATAAAGTCTCAACCCGGACAATACCAGGTCTAAACCAGCTCTAAACGAGGTCTAAATCAGCTCTAAACCAGCTCTAAACCAGGACTAAACCAGGTCTAAACCAGCTCTAATCCAGGACTAAACCGGATCTGAACCACCTCTAAACGAGGTCTAAATCAGCTCTAAACCAGGACTAAACCAGCTCTAAACCAGCTCTAAACCAGCTCTAAACCAGGACTAAACCAGGTCTAAACCAGCTCTAAACCAGCTCTAAACCAGGACTAAACCGGATCTACACAAAGTCTATTCCGTGACAAAACTAGATCTAAACAAGGACTAAACATGTCCTGCCATAAAACCAAACATATACTTTTCTTCTATTTGTCTTCTTTGTGAAGCCCATCCTTTTTGTGACCACTCCTAACTTCACAAACTCAAGCCCCTGTTTCTATTTGAACTCCCCCAAGGCCCTGTTCCACACCCTTCTCTCTTGTATTGTATTGTGTTTGTTTTGCCCTCATTTCGGTGTGAATGCGACTGACCTGTGTGTGTGTGTGTGTGTGTGTGTCTATGCAGTGTGTGTCTTGTGTTGTGTAGTTACAGCCACGGCACAAACACTGGAGCTGGAGGAAGTCCAAGCACACTTTCACAGCCAATATTGACTCTGTATAGCTCCACTTTTGTATACTCTCTATATTATTGTGTGTGTTGTCATTAGAAACTAAAGTAATAAATGTAATTTCAATTCTCGGGGTTGGAAGAAATTGGTAAAAATCTTGATAGCTTTTTAGACTCACTTTAGTCCAACACAGTAGTACATACAAAGTCAGAACATCTATTTCTTCCATGGTACATGGTGTGAGAAGTTCACTAAGCCATTAACAACTAAGCTACTCTTACTCTTTAAACATGAGCCAATCCAATTTTAATAGATAAATGGTTGGGTATGTCACCACAGGTAATATACTGTATGTAAGATCACATTTCTTATTAGTTATTAACATCTATATTAATAAAAATAAATAAATCTGTTCCACAGTTTGAAAACCACTGCTGTATTTACATTTCTGTTTGCAGATTTTCATCACGGTGAACTGCCTGAGCACTGACTTCTCGTCTCAGAAGGGGGTGAAGGGTCTTCCTTTGATGATTCAAATCGACACTTACAGCTACAACAACCGCAGCAACAAGCCTCTGCACCGAGCCTATCTGCAGATCAAGGTCTTCTGTGATAAGGTCAGACATGCTTCACAAAAATACAGTACTGTGCAGATACTTTAGGCAAATGCAGTGATCACAAAATGCAAAGAGAACAAGAAGAACAGAAGTGTGGATCTGAGTCGCCATCTGGATCAAGTAGCCTATTTTTTGCAGTATCTTGTGACATAAGCCTATTTTCTTGTCTTGGCTTTTAGTTAGTAACTATCTTCACCAGGTTTAGATCCACAAAACCTGATCTCTGGGGTTAGCACGAAGAGACAAAAAGATGTGCACAGCCAACAACCACTGATGAAATGGTGGGAAGAGCCTTCAGAAATGTATACACGTAGACTTTTAATGGCAGTCAAGAAGCCATGATGCTGTCCTCAAATCTGCCTAAGACATTTGCTCAGTACAGTATTGTATTCAGTGACAGTTATTGTGTCCTCTTGGTGGAGTTTGTGCAGGTCTCCCTCTTGTGGCCTCACCTGTGCACAGCTTCACTCACCTGGGCAAAAACACTGTACCAATACTGAGCTAACACTAAATGATGTCTAACTTTTGTATTTCAGGGAGCAGAGAGAAAAATACGGGATGAAGAGAGGAAACTGTTTCGCAAGAAGGCCAAAGGTTCGAGTTATTTCCTATACACATAAAAAGGTTATATATATATTGTGGTATATGAAGGAGGTATATCTTTGCTCATATTGTATGTGTGATAAATTATTGAAAGTGTTTGGAAGCAATCTTTGTCGTTTCTAAACCGTGCCAAATTGAGATAAAGAAGATTAGCAACAGAATTAAAACAACCTACATACATACATGCCTATAAACATTACAAAATGGCTGACATTTATTTATGAATCTTATTTGTCTATTAGGGAAGGATGGCAGTGTTGGCGTCATAAATGTTCCTAAGAAATCTGATGCGACCTACTTCAAAACTATGACGGACCTCGAAGCTCAGCCCGTTCTCTTCATCCCTGACGTCCACTTTGGAAACTTACAGAGAGCAGGACAGGTAAACGACACTTCATCATTTATATTATAGTCTACAATTAGTTTACTGTTTGTATTTTTACTATGAAAAGTAGAGAAATAGCTTAAATAGTGAATCGATTGTCTTACCATCACGTCTGGTTTCTTCCAGGTCTTTACGTTCAACACAGAGGAGATTGACAGAGAAGGGTAAGTGTGCTTCAGCAAATAATCAACTTAGCACAAATGAAAACTATAAGATTGAGAAAGTGCATGTTGCCACAAATAACATAATGCTTGAGTTTTGATACGTTTGTTGGTCTGTTTTAGGGGTGTTCTGGTGAAGAGGATGTTCAGGCCGTCAGATGAAGATGTGTGTCCGTCGCCCCACAAACAAATGAAAGAGGACACGCACAAGAGAGGTGAACAACTAACTGGCATTAGATTTAAATTGATTAGTTTTCATCTCGAGAAGAATAATGATCTATTTGTTAGAAGAGTAGTTAGCAGTCCACTTGAGAATGCTAATTAACTCCACAAAGATTGCTTTCAATTAACATTTATCACAAGGGCAATGCATATTCAATTCAAATTATTCCATTAGACCATTCAATTATTTGTATTTTTTTTATTTAACATAGAAGTGACAATTTACCTACTCAAGTTATTCATTTTATGTTAGTAGTTAATACATAAGTAAACTGAAATTGTGCTCAGCCGGATACAAATTACCAACCAATTCTACATTCAAAATCACAAAGGAATGTGCCCATCAGTCTTATATTCTCCCAACATCAAGATCAAGATAGACAGAAGATTTCTATATCCATTTTATCTAATCATTTAGTTTGTTTTGGTCTGCAGTGCTGTTGTACGTAAGGAAAGAGAATGACGAGGTTTTCGATGCTCTGATGCTGAAGTCGCCAACGCTCAGAGGCTTAATGGATGCGGTGAGTCATGCCTCTTAAACCCACTGAAGTACTGCTGCCTGCGTCAGGAGCATTATTCAACAACTGCTTTTCAATATCTCTTCTTTCCTAGATATCAGAAAAATACGGCGTGCCAACAGAGCGGATTTCGAAGGTCTACAAGAAGAGTAAGAAAGGGTAAGTCTATGAGAAGGAGCCAAAACATTATGACCACGGACAGGTATAGTGAATAAGATTATGGCTTCATCGTGGCCCCTGGGAGATTTATTAGACAGTATTTTTCTAAGTTGATGTGTTAGAAGCAAGAACATAGGCCTGAGTAAGGAGTTGAGTGAGGAACAAATTGTGATGGCTAGACAACTGGGTCAGAGCATCTCCAAAACTGCAGTTCTTGTGTGGTCTGTAGTGGTCTGTAGTGGTCAACATTGGTCAATATTCACAAGGTATAACATCTACTATTTAGGTTTAGAAACAGCCAAAGAAAGAAAAGCCAAGTCAAAAAATCTCACATCATTATTTTTTAGAAAATTCTGACAAAAATATTGATATACTGGCAACTTCCTGTTTGTTGTAGGGTGGGGGCCATAATAATATTTTATGTTAGGTACACTGTGGAGAATCACTGTACTAAGTTTCATTGCCAAAGTAAGTGTGTCCAGGGTCCCATAGGGGTCATAAACATGGGGGCGCTATAGAGGCATTCTTTATTTGACCTCTGTCCATTAAATATACAATGCCCGGTCACTGTGTCAAATTCTGGCAATTCTGCTTATGTTCAGCAGGATTATTGGCTCAAGGGCATTAATTAGTTAATTATTTAATTGTCATTAATCGTAGAAGTACCAAACTCAATCCAGTTCTGCATCTTCATGTAACTGTGTGCAAAAGTTGAAACTAATCCGGCAATTCATTTTTTGAGTTATCGCGTTCACACTTGACGTGATTCCATACTATCATCGTTTCGATATAATAAGTGATCCCAGGAATAAACAGTGTTGATTAATTCAAATTGCTAAAGAAATGCTGGTTTTAATAGAAAGGTGTCCGAATACACAGTGCTCTAGTCTGTTGTGGATGGGGCTGCAAATGGGGGACTATCACAATATTAGAAAGTCATAATGTCAGTTCAAAATGAGCATTGCATTGTTTTGTCAATTAATTGACTTTTATTCTAGGATCTTGGTGAATATGGACGACAACATTGTGGAGCATTACTCAAATGAAGACACCTTTATCCTCAACATTGAAAGCTACGCGGACGGCTACAAAATCACGCTCACTGAAATCTGACAGTCCTGACTCCAGTGGGGGGCGGGACTAAGTCAAAAATGTGAAATCTAATTAGATGAAACCTCTAAGGCTGCTACCGTATTGGCTGATTATAAGCTGACATTTCAATGGGACAGTCTTATGGCAGAGAAACTACTGTATTTGGACTGTGACAATGCACCTCATTTTTATTCTGTTACACTATGAAGCACATTTTAGACAAAACATTTCAAACCAAAAATATGATCTGTTTATGTGTAGCCTGAACATTTCAAGAAATATTGTATAAATAATTTTACTTTGTTGTACAGTTTTTGGCAAAAAATCAGTTGTAGCTTGAATTAGTTGGTCCTGCGTACCATAGCAGCTTTTTTGCATGCAAAACTTTATTTTTATTGTAGTTATTATTTATTATTAATGATGTCTGATTATTTTGAAAAATTCAAGTACTTTTACAAAATATTGTTGTCATCTCCTTTTGAAAGTGTTGAGGAGTATGTTATCAGCATGTTGTAAAAATGACTAAAGGTGTATGTGTATAGTGCCTATGGAGGGACCAATCAAATTGACAAACATGGCACTTGGAAATTATCATGTAGGTCTCTTGTATAGATATGTAAAAAATAAATAAAAGACTGGATGCAATGATAAATATATTTACCTATAATTGTTTTTGACCTGTTTGAAAGATAAGCGTTTCAGGTAGGCCATATTTTGTTTCAATGCCAATAGACCCTTTCAAAGTTTGAAAGTTCTAAATTTCAGAATGGAGGCAAGACCATAATACATTTTCAATGGAGAAATTAGCATTAGCCACAAAATATAAATTGAGATGGCAAATGAAAACCACTCTGCTACATGTAGGTAATGTCAGAGCCTGGTTAGGAAACATGAATTAATGTACCTCACAATGCCTGTGCTGTCATCCCCGACAGCAAGGTGTATATCGGCGAAACGGCCCCATACGTCTGCCCCATACGTCTGCTACAACTGTCACCAACAGGCACATTAATCAGACATTGTGGGATTGTGTGAGCAATTAAGAGGCCTCGCCCCCAAACCATGACAAACATGGGAAGGGTCCATTTTACTTTTTTGATTTGTCTGAATGTTTGTGAAGAATGTTTTTGAAAATTCCCTAAAGCTGCATTCTTTTTTCAGTCTATAGGGGGCACTATAGAGGTAACTGCCATCATATTAGTCAGATGTGTTCAGGGCCGGGGGGTCATTAGGTATTTTATGTTTGAGCCTAATCAGGCAATGTATGTGCACGTTAGAGGCTGTCAAATATACCTGACCTCCCAAATTCAATTAAAAATGGCCGACTTCCTGTTTGAGCCCGGATCTTGGTGAGGATCTAGCTGGAGAATTAGTCCATTGTGCATGTTTTGAGACACTTGAAGGAAACCCACCCACACACGGAGAAAACATACAAACTCCATACATAAAGGCCTTGCCAACTTCAGAAATTGAACCCAGAAACTTCTTGCATCATGGCGATAACGCTTTATAAAATTGGTAGGAACTGTCAGTAGCGGGCCAAGAACCTATAAAACCTGTACCATTGCAAGGTCTCTCACCCCGCCTTCTCGATCCTCTCATTTCCCGTCATATCGCCACCGTCTTGTCTGTTAAAAGCAAAATATGTTTCAAAAAGCAAACAAAACCATCCAAGAACCCAATCCATCACACCATCAAGAGACCAATGGATCGCAATAATAGAGGAGATATATTTAATGGAAAAACTGACACACAGGTTGAAACTGCAAGAAACACAAATGGTCGAAAAATGGGAAAAATGGTCAATCTATTTGAATATACAAATGATGTAAAATGTAAGTCGCCCAGGTAAATGTTTTCATGTTTTCACATTTTTATGTTCAAGTTCATTGTAATTTTAAAATCATAATAAAAAACAAAGTGACAAAAAAGAATCCAATCCATCATTTTCCCATTTTGTCTTTATTTAAATAACAAAATGGACATCCTACACTGAGCACATAGTAATGCATCAAGTTAATACAAAACCTACAAAATGATAGTGACAATGTTGTATTTTGTTCGACAGGTAGCGACTGTGACCGATACAATACTGTCGTTTTTTAAAATTTTTTATTCATCATCTACATTTGGCACTTGACCACATGATGCTACAGCAGAGTGAAATGCAGGACTGAAATGAGCCTGAAATAAAACGCTTGCCTCAAACATCCTTCAGTAGCCCTCTGTACAAAAAAAGCATTGTCAAGTTGTTGCCCAAAAAAGCAGAAAGTGGCAAGGCTTCGATACAGTAATATGGTAAAGTAGAAATACATCATTTACTACCAATGTAGTGGAAGCTCATGTATTTTGTATTGAAAGAAGTCTTCATGGTTAGACGTTGTACAATTATTCATACGACATCGTTTGGATAAAAACTAGGGCTGCACAATATTGCAAATTTATCACAATATCAGCAAATGCAAGAAACAAAATGTATTGCAATAGATTTATGGTCTTTAACATTAGCCATAAGTTTCTGAAGCTTAAAAAAAAAAAACAACACTCAAAGAAAATTATGTTTGGATCAAAACTCAGTCCTTAGTCTTAGATACATTTTGATTCAGCCCAAGTACTGACCAGTGAGTCCAGTATCTTGTCATCAATAAAAAACTTTAAAAAAGCCAATGGTTTAAAAAAAACTTAACTCAAAAATAAGGGTATCCAAAAATTGCCAATCATTTAGCAATAGTAGGTATATTTACAATGGTTAGGGTTTTCTATCCGACAGAAATATAGGCCTTCAAAATAAGTGTCGGAAGTCAAATAATCAAATAATCAAATAAACTAAATAATTATGATTGTCCAATTTCAATCCTAAATGTAGACCAAGGTTAGTCCTGGTTTAGTTAGTTCTAGTCGCAATTCTGACAATTTAGTCCAGTATCCTGTTATACACTTACGGTCATACCAATATTCAATGTAGTTATTCCTAATCTCCTAATATTGTGCAGCCCATGTGCAAAAATGTACATTCAGAAATTGCAGCATTTTCTTGCACAAGTTACTAAGACATTTGAAAGACATGTACATCATATGAAGCAGCACGGTTTGCAAAATGACATGGGATAAAACTTAATACCGACTATTTTTATCGTCTTTATGGGAATTTGAATCTCAGAGTGGCAGCCATAAAACGTGCAGCTACTTTAGTCAATGTCAAATTACAGTTTGTGGTCCTCTCCATATTTCTTTAAAACCTTGTCTAAAGCATAAACGATTGAGTATAATGTACACGTTTATATTTATAAAGTAAAATAAAATAAAAAGTTCACATTAAAATAAGTTAAAATCGCCACAATGTAATCTCAAAGAATATATAAGTACTTTCTACGTTATATATTCAAAAATCTACATTTTCTTTTGCTTACACGCGTTTTGTTTTTACAATAGCCGAACAGAAAAAAAAACAAAAAAACACAACTTGGTTTTATGCATATGTCAAGTTTGTGTTTTTTCAGAGGTGTGTGCGTTTAAAAAAAAAAAAAAAAAAAAAGTCACTTTCCCAATAATCACGTGTCGTCAAAACAAGATACAACCTTCATTGAAAAATCTCAGTCAGTTTTGGTAACATATTTCCTCCAAAATACATACATAATGACCTGTTCCCTGTCCCTTCTAAAACCCTTCTATAAAAACTACATTACCCAGAATTCCATCGGTACAGTATATTGTGACAAACTTCATTTCAATCCAGTGTTTTTTGCAATACTTCTCTGTCCATTATCACACAGCCTGGAAAATGGTTTGGAAAATAAAATAAAAACCAACATCAAACTTGGATGTGGGGTATTGTCCTCGAGTCCTTAGTACCTTTAGAGACCTGTGCTTGACCAGCAATTATAAAGACACATGGAGCGCCACAGTGTATCATCAATGCTTTGGTTTATAGACTATATACAGCTGCATGCTTATGAAGATAGTCTATGTATAATAATGGCTTCATGTGCCTCTAAAACTGGTCTCATGTTGTTGTGAGCGGGTCGATGAGGAAGGATTGTTACAGTTTAAATTGTGTTTTTGTCTACTGTCCCGCGCTGCTCGGGTCGCACTGGAGAAGTCGGACGATAGACGGGTCATTCCTTGCGCCTTCAACAAACTCCTCCAAAGATAATTTACCTGAAAGAGACAGAGAGAAAAACATGTATTAGTTGGTTGTAAGACAAAGCAATCGAAACTTCAAGAGCTCATTTGATCGACGCATGTAAACTAGCCTCTTAAAGCTGCAGTACTTTGTATACGAGCAAAAATAATAACTCTGTAAAAAGTACAGTATACCAGAAGTTATCAGAGAAAAAAATGAGACTCCGAGACCCTCTGTGGGCTGTATTGCAAGGGTTTGTTTAAAACAATCACACACTTCCACAGGACAGGAGTGTACAGTGGAAGCGTGTGATTGGTTAATTACATCCGTTATTTAGCAAAAACCCAAATCTATTGAGAATAATGTGAGGGAGCTGATTTCTGGGTTTTTTAGTTCAAATATGTTGCACAAAATCAAGTGCAACTTTAAAACTTAAAAAATGCTCCCTGGTGATGGCTGCCAAAATCTGCTCCCAATTCTTTGGAACTTCAGAAGCTCCAGTCCAGGCAGTAAAAGCACATGCATTTAACTTATAAGTTAAAACTAAAATTGCATTCTTTGTAACGAAAATACAAATGGTCCATATGAATACAATAGAGCTTCCTAGTAACATACATGTATAAAAAGTTTCAATAAATTCAGCTTATATTAAAATGGTCTGTACCATCTCTATTTGTGTCCATCTGTCTGAAGATCTTGTCTGTGCGTTTCTCTGGTGTCGACTCATCCTCGGGCATCTTCATCACAGACGACACCATTTTATAGATCGCCTGAAAACAGGGAAAAAAAAGAGGAACATTATGAACTGAAACACAATAATGAATAAACTCTGAACAAATAAATGCTGCTCAATTTACAAACTGAAATTATTCATTTGTATATAGAAATGTATGTATAAAGTGTTTCATTTGTCATTTAACTCATTTAGCTCATCACTGAGATGAGTCCTGGCCCCAATGTAGAACCTATTGTATGTTTTTTAGTGTACGATAAGTATTCAAAAACACACAGACAAATGCAAAGCTATAACAATGCTCCAGTCATGTAAATAAAAACACACAAGAGGTTTGCATACAACAAAATATAATTGAATTGCCTTTTTGTTTTTTAGCATTGACTTTACTCTCACTCTCTATAAATGTCCAGCGCAGACTCAAAATGGGATTACACATCCTCTGGTCCTTGGCTCCATTTAGCCTTGATGTGATCTAACGACATGTGGGGGATTTATGTCCGGTGTGAGCAAGTCTATGGCCAATCAGACGCAAGGAGGGTGATTTATAGTACGTAAAAATAGATTTAATTATTATTATATATGAGAAAAGGATATCATAGTAGTATTCAATACGAAACAATATATTAATAAGCCATAGTCGTAGGCCAAGCGATGTCTAAATTTCCACAGCAGCTGGTTGAGCCGCTGTGGACAGTCGGGGCATGGATTACAACAGCTGGTCTAGTCCTGCTTCAGACCTCGACCATGTGGGTGTTGGACCGGAGCAGTGCCACTTGTGAACAGGCTACATGTGTCCTGATTAGGTCCAACATGTTTCCTGGGACATTAAATGCAATAACTCTTAGCCCATATAGATCATAATGTGATGGGTATTAATTACCTCAAAATGTTGACTTCAAAATACATAATCTAAAATGATAAGATATATTATATGTGTTATGTATAGATAATGCTTGCAATTTTGTTTGGGTATTTTTTTGTGGCTTATATTCAAAATGTTTGATCTTAGGCTACATGAATACACCTGAATTGAATATGCCGTTCTCTGCAATCATAAAAGTTATGGCTTGAACCTTTCCTTAGACAACTCTTCAGCGTATTTAATGGGACCATTTCAGTATCAAACTCACCGATACAATCTCCAGCATCTCGGCCCTACTGATGTACCCGTTCCCATCCAGGTCGTACATGCTAAACGCCCACTTCAGTTTCTGGTCGAGCCGCCCACGAGAGGTCACGCTCAGGGCGATGATAAACTCCCTGAAATCTATGGTCCCGTCTCCGTTGGCGTCAAAAGTGCGGAAGACGTGCTCGGCGAACTTCGATGCGTCGCCGTATGGGAAGAAGTTGGAGTAAATCTTCTTGAATTCTTCCAGAGTGAGCGAGCCGCTGGGGCAGTCCCGCAGGAAGCCCTTGTACCACTCGGAGATCTCGTGTTCGGTGAAGTCTGTGTTGTCCATCAAGTCCTGCATCACGTCCGGACGCAGTTTGCTGTTCTGTTTACCCATGGCTGTTGAGGGGGTCGGTGCACTTTAGATAGCTGTAAATAATAAAGAATAAAGACATTAGAGACCATATAGACCTATAGGCTATTACAAACATATGGTGTGGCTATATACGATTGAGATGAAGACTATATAGCTTGTGTATAAGGAAAATGCCTTATACAATGGGTTTGCTCAACATTCACTGGCCACTTTATTAGGC